>JBCJKH010052694.1:0-10227 GCA_039877255.1 Loriculus beryllinus | reverse complement strand
GGGACCCCACACTGGAGCTGAGGAAGAGTGTGAAGAGTACTCCCCTGGGGAGAAAGGAGCGGCAGAGACAACCTGCAATGAACTGATCACAACCCCCATTCCTCATCCCCCTGCACTGCTGGAGGGGAGGAGGTGGAGAAAATCACAAGTAAAGTTAAGCCCAGGAAGAAGGGTGGTGGTGTGGAGGTGTTTTAAGATTTGGTTTTATTTCTCATTATCCTAGTCTGATTTTTGTCGGTAATAAATTAGACTTATTTCCACAGGTCAAGTCTTGCCCATGATGGTAACTGGTGACTATCACTGTCCTTATCTCAATCCATGAGCCTTTAGTTATATTTTGTCTCCTGTATCCAGCTGAGGAAGGGAATGATAGAGCAGCTTTGGTGGGCACCTGGTGTCCAGTGAAAGTCAACTCACCACACTGGGCTGGTCCTGCTCCCTTTTCCAGCACCAGGAACTTCTTTCCTGTCCCTGACTCTCCTCACTGGCAGCATTTGAGGCACTGCTGCTTTGGATGCCACTAAGAGCAGGGGAAAAGGTGGCTGCTCAGATTCACGAGTGTAAAAAGGCAACACAGAACAGCTCCAGCTTCCACCAATATAAAGCAGACAATTTTCTCCAAGGCTCAAGCCATGTATGTGTTTTCCAGAGATAGCAGATCACACCTGGAAACACAACAAAACAAACAAAAACAACACAAAACCAACCTCACCATAATTTTAATATACTACAATGTATATTCTTCACAAGTTCTATTTTTTAGATATGATTCAAGTTTTGGCTGGTCCTAAAACAATGCAGCACAAAGCACCAAGACAGAAAATTTCAGATCAATGTTTCTTTTTCAGGTGGCGGCAAAACTGTAGTTAACATCTCAAAGATGAAAGTCAAGCAAACACCAATGACTGTAATGTCTGACCTGCTTAATAGGGTACAGAGGCCCAAGAGATAGGACTATCTGATAAAATAGAGTCACCAATAACTTCTAGAATGAATGGTGATACTCATAGTGCTGAGGGTAACAGTACACATGGTGCATCTTAAGCAGCCATGTACTGGTATGGGCATTGCAGTTGCTTGGCGTTTCCACTGGTCTCAGTTCCCTGACAGTTCCAGGAGCCTTCTGTAACATGGGAGGCTACTTACTACAAGATGAAGTAGTCAATCTCTGGACTATTTCTGTACAAGAGAAGGTAATGCGATCTCATTGGATCCTAATATAGCCAAAACAGTTTTATGAATCTAGTCTTTGCACGCGTTTCCAAAAAAAGTAATGTAATGTATAAAACATCACATTAAGATGACAGCAAGGCAAAAGGAAGCTTATGAAGGGTGCTTGTAGCTACACAAATAAGGCTTGAGTGAGGTGACAGCAGTGTTTACATCTGATGATTTAATATTAGCATCTGGTGACCAAGACTTTCATAGGAGATAATTAAAAATAGCCAGGTTTTACAGTATCTTCACACAG
The DNA here is from genome assembly GCA_039877255.1 of Loriculus beryllinus. Lineage (NCBI taxonomy): Eukaryota > Metazoa > Chordata > Aves > Psittaciformes > Psittacidae > Loriculus > Loriculus beryllinus. The sequence goes on along the minus strand of JBCJKH010052694.1, from coordinate 8,756 downwards.
TATTTCTTTTTTTCCTAGCCAGTGCACTTCTTCACCCTAAGAAAGCGCTCTTCCATCTTCAGAAGGAGAAAGCCTGAGCTGAAGTAACATGCTCATTTATAGCCCCTGCAGTTACAGATTTTTATGAACTGTTTGGAAGAGTCCAGAGAAGAGCAATCAGGATGATTGAACAGTTAGAAAATAGGACCTATGAGGAAAGATCAAAGGCATGAGACTGTTTAGAAAGGAAAGAAAGAGACATGACCTCCTTCAAAATATAAAGAGTATGTTTAACCAAGACAAGCAGTAATCTTCGATGCTTACTGTGTTGGCTTTGGCTCATGTAGAGTTAATTTTCTTCATAGTAGCCAGAATGAGGCTAGGTTTTGGATTTCTGCAGAAAACAGTGTTGATAACGCAGGGATGTTTTAGTTATTGCTACCCCATACCATATGGCATCTTGCTCAACAATAAAAGCTGGGGGAAGAAGAAGCAAGGAGAGATATTTTAAGTGATGGTGCTTGTTTTCTTCACGTGCGATGGAGCTCTGCTTTCCTGAGGATGGCTGAACATCTGACTGCCAATGAGAAGTGGTGAATGAATTTCTTGTTTTGCTTCACGTACTAAACTGTTTATCTCAACCCATGAGTTTTCTCACTTTTACCCTTCAGATTCTCTACCCCTTCCCACCAGGAAATCAGTGGCTGTGTGGGGCTTAGTGACCAGCTGAGGTTAAACAACACATATGATTAAAATGCAGAGAAGGTATTGAAATTGAGGAGGTGACTTGTTCAAAGCAGCTCAGAAAAGCCAAGAACAACATTCAAGCCTTTGCATGATTGGTCATGTGCTCTCAGCTGTAGCCATTGTTTTCTGTATATTGCTTAGATTACAGGCTCTTTCTGAATGGAAGATAATTAATGACTCGTTTTATACACAAAGTTTCTCCTGTGGAAGTCTTACCTGAGACCGTTTTATCTTTATACTTACCAGTTGCTTTCTTTCCAACTATTCTTATTTAGCTTAAGAGAACTTCCATAACAGTATGTTTGAAGAACCAGCTCAAATGCTAGAGCCATGGGATGACAGATGCCCTGTCAAAGCAGTCCCACTCTCAGGCACATCACAGATGTAGCACTTCATGTCTTCTCTCGCTGCTCCAGAAGTACTCACTGTTTTCAGGAATGGCCCTTTGAACAGTTCAGCCAGCAGAGTGATATGATGAGCAAAACACTGCTATTCAGCTACATCTGGCTTCTACAATGGGTAGTGGTTTTTTAAATGAAATCAGAATGCTGAGGATGTGCCAGCTGGACACAGTAAAAGAGGGATAGCATTCTGTTAAGCAAAGAAAGAAAAAGAAAGATAGATATTCAGTGAAGCACATTTGACCCTCAGTTTGAACACCCAAAGAGGAAAGTAGCTGCTTATAAGAACATCTCAGAAAGAGAATTTTGAAAAACCAGAAAGTCCAAATTTTCTGGTTGCCCATACAGCCAACTACTCTCTCAGCATGTGGCAGATAATTTGTCTGTAGGTAGTGCATTATAAATTAAGTTGGCTATCCAGTAAGAAAGTTGCTTTTCATTAGGCGCCAAACAACATCAAATCCATAGCGACTTTTGAGAACAAAGCATTTTGAGAACATATTCAGAAAGGAGAATGGTGTTACAAACTAGTCAGGACTCCCCATTATCCTATTTTTTTCATTTTAGGAACCAAACTCTTACTTGACAGATGAAACAAAAGACCCTGATTTATTAATGGCATTATTCAAAACTTCATTTCTCCAAGCAATCTCTTGTTCGGCACTGTGTGCAACAGACCAAAATGTAAATCAATGCAGTAAGTCATGGATCATCATAACCACAGTTTTTGTTGGCTTTTCTTCGTAAATTTTCTTAGACTGCACACAATTAGTGTAAGTTCATGATATATGTAGTCCTTCTATAGTATAAGCAAACACCACTGTAGAGGGAACATCTTTTAACAGATGGAACCTCCAGTCAGCAGTTTCTTAATTTTTTTTTATTTTTTTTTAGAGAATAGCCTCCTTTTTGGCACTGGGAGCAGTATGTAAGTGAAAATCATCCTTTTATGTCTTAAAACTTTGTACCTGTCTCTGACCATAGTCATATTTGCTTGCTCTGCATGCAAAACCATTACCAGTTTGACATTTGACGTTTTTAAACAAACATGCAACAACAGGAAAATATGAGATTCAGAATGGTCTCTGGTTCTGTAGGTAGCTAAATTCTTAGTTTTTTAATGTCTTCATTGTGTGTTCACAAAATAGAGGTCAGCCTTGTTGCAGTACAAAGATTTTTAACAAAAGGCTTGAAGTCTCACGGGCAAGAGAGCTCACTCCTTATCTAGGAGGGATATGGATTCAAACTCTGACACATGTGAAAGACTACTTCAGATACAGAAACTTTAACAGAAAGCACCTTTAAGGTCAAACCTAATAATCAGAGAGAAGTTGCATACAGCAGCAGGTGACTGTGAGATGTGCATGAAACTCAAGTGGGGAAGCAAAAATGGAACATGGGAATATCTGAGAGTTTTCTTGAAGATATTTTACCCTCTGGCAAGTTTGCTAGACATCTGACCCCAGTGTGTGCACAGAATGCTACATCCTACTGATATTACTACACTGTCAAAGTTATAACAGAAGAACAAATGGAAAAACCAGACCAGAACAATCTGCATTGTTTTCCAAATGAGATTCACATATTAGACAATGTAAATATCTTAAAGTTCAAGTTCTGTAGAAACAAAACAATTCCCCCCCACCCCATAACATCACATTTTGTTGCTTTCCAAATATCCTGATATAAACACTTTTTTTAGCAAGCAAGCAAGCAACAAGCCAACCAAGCACTGGAAGAGTTTTGAACCATGACAGGGTACTGATGTCAACCAGAAAACAGAATTCATCATGAATTAATAAAAAAAGGGGGAGAGGGGGTATTGCCAGCAGGTTTTAATCATTTACAATGAAGTAATAGGAGAAAAAACACCAGCAAGAGAATAGGAACTCTAGATTTTTTTCATTTGATACTGCAAGTAATGTAGACATACTCTGTAGTCTACGGGTTTGATGTTCAGGAAGTTTAGCATCCAGAATTTAAGTGTACTAGGAACTCTCTGGGATACTTAACGGTTCTAAAACCAGGCTGTTTCTCTCCTTTCACTGTCCAAACACATTGGCCTCCTGTAATATCCTAAGAATGAATAGCTGAGATTGACATATCCCATGCTCTGGCTGCTTTAATTTTTTTCTTCTCTGTTATGGAAGTCATTATTGAGTGATAGAAAGTTAAAATTGGGTCCAGATTAAATTTAATCAATCTAGTGTTAATCTCAAATTTAACACAGTTGCTTTCCAGGAAAAAAAAAAAAAAAATCATTTTATCTCAAATAATGGGTCCCAATTAAAACAACCTCTCTGGCTCGAACACCAGCATTAGAGATGAGAGACCAAACTAATATGCTTTGCTTGGCTGGTTATCTAAGTCCTTCCACTGGCACTTTCTCAAACTGACAGCAGTGGAGGAAGGCAGGGGCAGCAACAGTATTCTGGGGTTTCTGTCAAGATGGAAGACAGAAGAAAGCAGCATGTGGTGCTATGAGAAAGGTTGACTGTGCTTGGGAATCACTGGTGTGTAACTGGTCCTGACTGAAATGTTTCATAAACATACTTAACTCAAGAAATATTTTGTAATTTCCTCAAATATGCCCCCCACTCTGCACACACACGTCTCTCATTATGGACTTAACATGCAGCACAAGGGTCTCCCTTTCACTTGCACAGCCAGAGGGTTCTGACATGTGAAATCTTTGGACACTATTGCAAAGTTACATGTGTGTGTGACCTTCCTGCCAGAATACAGCAACAAGGATACAACTTACACTCAAAGGAGTTTTTAAAAGAATAGTGTCTTGGCCTTCCTGCCTGGAGTATAACCGTAATGACAACTTACTCCTTTTTCTGCTGAAGAGAAATGCTAAAGACACCTAGTTGCCATCCTGGATTAGCAGCAAGGCTCAGTGTCAGCTCAGAGGATCGGTAGCCATGATATTTTTTGTAGTGGGTCCTGCTACCTGCAATGATCTGTTCCTCCTTCTGCCAGGCATATGTCAATCCACCCCTGTTTCTAACATCAATGATAACTTTTCCGCCACTCTGCTCAGTTTGTTATTTCAGCTCTTTAAAAAGTGTGGATAACAGGGAGAGCCAAGTACATTCTGTCAGGAACCTCCCTTAAAAGTAATTCTTCAGCAACTACTTTTTTTTCTCAGCTCCCAGGAAACTCATAAGAAGCCTTTTCTGTGCCAGAGCATGCAGAATACTTGAAGAAAAACATCTCCTGTCCCTTTCTCTTCTCTGTCCACTTTAATGTTTGCCCTCAAAGGAACTCCTGCACCCCATTGGATGTGCTCATCTCAGGCACATTGAGGATTAATTGGCCTGGACTCTGCATACTGCTACAGCCTTTCTCTGCTCCCTTTTTAGCAGAAACCCCTCTCAAACTTACTAATTCTTGCAAATCCAATAATTTTAGGCTTGCCCCCTTGTCTTCCCCTCACCTCCTGAGATGGAAACAGAACACTCATCCTTTTTTAAGTTTCTCTGCCTTCTGATATTTGGGCAATGGGGGGAAATGCAGTGTGAGAGATTCATTTTCACTTTAGGCCTCAGACAACAGTAAAGTTGTATTTATTGTATTATATATATTTTACAACTTGCAGATTTCCCCAATGAGAATAAGCTGATGTAAATGACATTTTCTGCAGTCATCCAGGTCCTCTACAGCAGTGCTCTAGACTGCTCAGCCCAAGAACTTGAGAAAAAGGTTGAAAATGCCCCCAGAACAGAGAAGAAAGAAGGGTATGAACAGATCTGGGTCTTCAACCACAGTTACAAGAGAAAATAGGAGAGAAAGTGGAAAGGTGAGATATGTGCATGACTTCAGGCAGCAGGATGCTGGGTGGTAGAAACAGTGAGAGGAGAACACGGACACTGGTGCTGGGAAAAGAAACAATCAGTCAAGCAGAGTGCTGAGAAAGCCCAATCACAATACAGCAGCAAGGTGTATAGAAGAAATTTGGATAATGGGGTGGAAAAAAGCCATACTGAGGACTAGGAAGAGCTGAGCATTTGGCTGTCTCTCCTACAAGAGCAATGCATTCACATTGCATGTGATTCTCACACAACTGCCCTTAGCATGGGCATAAAAGAGTATTGTACCTGCTTGTTGGAATTAGCCCAAAAGAGCCTTATGTCAGGACCAGAACAGTCACTGCCCCAGCCCTAGCCCAACCCAATACAGATGTTCTGCCACCTCTGCTGCTCTTCTCCTGCTTAGACCTCTTCAGCATTCCTCCCCCTGGTGCCTCTCCCTCCTGCTTGTAATTAAATCTTGCCAGCCTCTTTTCCAAAGGCTAATAAAGGAGGTTGTGCTGCATGGACCCATGGCTTCTCATTCGGATGGAAAGTCACTGCAGACAGAAATGTCAGGGAAGAGGGAGGGGTGAGGAGCAGATAATGGTCTCTTGGTCTCAGATCCCTTTGCGATGTCCTAATGACTTGCTGAGATAGTAGTTGTCAATGGAAGCAACAGGATGCAGATACACAGGTTGTACACAGATGCGAAATCTCTCTTTGTACATTAAAAAAGAAAAGGAGCAAAGCTACTAAACTCCACATTTTCTCTGGCACTTTAGGAAGCCCAGGGCTGGCAAAGACAAGTGTTATGTGCTTTTGGCTTATAAGCAGGAAAATACAGAACACCATCCTAATGAGTGCTATACCTAAATTAATTACCACTAACAGGGAGACCGGGAGAGAGGAGGAGAAAGGGAAAGGGAGGGAGATAAGGGAAGAGTGAGGGAGAGTACATAACAGTGCAAGCTCTCACTTCCTGGTTGAATTTATGCAAAATCAGATTACATTCTGCTCCTGCAGTGCTTCTGAGGTAGACAAGAGGAGCTGTTTTCTTCTGAAGAGGTCTATCCAACATATGCTAGAGGTTATGTTTTACAGCATCATTGCTGAAGATAGCATCTAGTTTTTCTACCTTTTGTTTTAATTTACCCACATGGGAGAGTCATGGGTCATGTGCCCTCTCCACAGAGTACAACTTGAAACTTCCTATGATTTCAAGTGAACTGACACATTGCTCTGTGCCTCATCTTAGGCCAACCTGCAGGGGGAATCAACAAGCTGTGTTACAGAAAGGTTCAGAAGTCAAGTCTATTTCTCCTTCCTCAACATTTTCTGCAGTGCTTCATTTAAAATGTTCTAAATAAATGGAGGTTCAGTATCTCTTTGGAGAAGCTATTCCCAGCTTGGCAATAGTACATACCAAAATAGTTTTCCTCTGCCACCTCTCCTTCTTCCCTACATTACTTTCCTCCCTTAAAAAAGAACCTCAGATCCTGCCTGATTTCTGAGAAGGTATTATGTATCCTGTCCATGTAGCTAGAAACTGATGCTTTGAAATCCAGGTTAAAGATCTAGAAGAAGTATTATATACTGCCAGACAAGTAAACTGAATCAGCCACCTAAGAAACTCTACACAACTGATAACTCACTACAGCATCTGAATATAAACAAGAAACCTGAATCTAAAGCACTCAAGCTGGGAATGAGAAAAAAACATTTAGAAGCTGATACATATCTCAATTATTTCTCCCAGGTCTGATTAAACAAACATGAGTCTGCTTTCAGACCCAGCTGACACCCAAGTGAAGACCCTGGAGAGGACAGCTCGTCATGAGACGCTGGTAACGGCAGCTCCAACTCACAGCACTGTGTGGAATAGCTTTCTGGATTCATTTTGTTCCTAAAAAAGTTATCTAGTTCTCACACTGAGATTGCCACTTCAGAGGCCAGGTGGATTTCTCCCCCCAAGGTTTTCCTGGGTCTGGGAGAGGAAGCAATGACTTGACAAGAAATTAATGTGGCCAAGGTCTTAATTCCATGCAGCTCAGAAAGGTGACAGGTAAATGCTATCCATCTTGGCCTCTCTCAGGAATCAGAAAAAGGAAGAAGAATGCAGTGGTGAGAAGGAACGCTCCAGAGCCAACAGCAGGGAGCAGGAGCTGGGACAGAAGGAGCTCAGGAATGGTATATGCTTGCTCAGCATGTTGCAGCGCCTGTGCTGCTCAGACTCCGGGGTGACAATTCTCCCCCTGTGCCACTGCAAAATAAACTTAGTGTCTGCTTCCCCTTCTGCCTCCCTGATTTATACACACATAACCTTAGAGCTGCCAGACTCCACTGCAAATAATGAGATCCTGACAGATGAGAAAGTTTTCCCATGTCCCTTTCCGAGAGTGAAGCTGCCAATCAGTAGAACTCCAAACCTCCCAAACTCATCATTAGTAATACTGGAGGCACTACCAAAACCTTAGGCAATATGTCTGGATAAATTTCAATCATCTCTGCTGCTGACTCAGCGCTTATTTCTCCACTTTTACCATGGTTCCTCACCCACCCACTTCTACACTCACAGCCCTGACATATGGCCTGCATTATACCTTCCATCCTATTCAGGATTTAAATCATCTTGCCTGCCCAGGAGCCTGTCATGGATCAGACACCAGAACGAATAACTTACTGAGGTAGACCACCTGAGCTTTCCAGACTATGCCAATAGGGATGGGAGGGCCAAGCAGACTCAACAGCTGCCTCCTTGTAGTAGCATAAAAGGAAGAGGGAAATTAAATGATTAGTTTCTCCACTCCCCAAACAAATTCAACTTGCTTAAAAGATATACCCAGCTTCATCTTCCTTCCCCCTCCTTATAGTTTGGGCTTTTTTCAGTTCAAATGACTTTTTCTGGAAAACTGGCTACCAAAATAAAATAGTGACCCAGCTGCTCCTTTTACAAATGGACAGCACATCAGATTAGCCTTGGAAAATTAACATGATAAAGAGGAAGCAAACATTTACTATTACAGTCACCTCTTGGGTACACCCATACCTTTTCCTCTCTTTCTTCTCCTTCCTCTCCTTTTATTAATCTCTTCTCTGTGGAAACAGGCAGACAGAAGTTGCAAGTACCAAACTGCAGATCTGGGACCTAAGAGGAGCACCAGTACAAGGATAAAAAAGTGTTCTGGGCAGGAAATAGACACAAAAATCCATGGCCTTTCATTGAAATAGATGACACTGTTCATCTTTGTACAAATGCATTGTAGAAGCACAAAAAAGGGTTGCTTTTGACCATTTATGAAGCTCCATTTGTCAGTGTGGGACACCAAATACATGTGTTTTCTAACATTCCTGAGCAATAGAAAGAAGAAAGAGGACAGGGTGCCAAATTCAATGCAATGGTTCGGAAGTAAATTTAGTTTTAAATACCTCAGGGCTGTTGCTTGCCTCCTATGACAATTCCTTAGACATTTAACAAATCTTGCTAGCTAACTGAAAGGACAGGTCCAGTTGCTCGCTGCAGTGTTGTTTGCAGCGTTCACAGAGGACACCCACAAAGGGAATACTGACATTTGCCTTCTCATCAAGCCACCAGAGTAACAGCAGCACAACAGATGTTGAGCACAGCTGACAAAGAAACATGATATCCCAAGGAAAAGCTACCTAGGTTATCAACTGACTCAGCAGAAATTTGTCAAATATTCCAGTCTGGGTTTTTCCTTATGCAGGAAACAATAACTGTCAGGGGATGGTTTAGATTGGATATAAGAAAGAAATTCTTTACTGTTAGGGTGGTGAGGCACTGGAATAGGTTGCTCAAGGAAGTTGTGAGTGC
>JBCJKH010052692.1:87890-117909 GCA_039877255.1 Loriculus beryllinus | reverse complement strand
CCGTTACCCCTTGTCCTGTCACTACAGTCCCTAATGAAGAGTCCATCCCCAGCATCCCTATAGGCCCCCTTCAGATAGTGGAAAGCTGCTATGAGGTCTCCACACAGCCTTCTCTTCTCCAGGCTAAACACAAGTCCTAGTTTGTCTGACTAGAAGAAGATTTGGCTCTCTGTGCAATGCAGGAAGAGTCCAGATTTTCATCATTCAGTACTCACAGATGCTTACTGTTTCAATAGAATGTTGAGTGCTTTAGATAGAACAACTGTAACTATTAATGTGTTGTCCCACCATTATACAATGAATGTGTAAACCACTTTAGGAAGGAAGGTTGGCTGTGATAACACCACCAGGTAGAGCAATTGATTTCATGTCTTTTTCTTGGGGTTTGTGCTGCTCTGTCAGCCTTGGTGAAAAGGCAAAATGACACGAGTTAGACAACAGATTAATGAAGTAGTACACAAACTTGGTTCAGCATTCTAAAAAGGCTACAGAGTAATGTAAAAAGAGATCTCGAAATACTATAGGCAGGTATTACTCTCTTCCTTGAGAGCAATGATAATCTGACATTTATTGAAATAGGTATATATTAGCAGTGGAGCATGGCAGCACAGTGCAGGGCAGCAGGCCAGAATTCATTCCAATGCAGGTTGAGCTGAAGAGCAAGGTAAGGTTTAGGTTGTTTTGCAGTAAGGATATACGATAGCTGTTCTTTGTAGCTGCAGTTCAACAAAGCACATTAGACATGAGAATATCAAGGTCAGCAGGGCTGCGCACATGCATGCTTCAAGTGAGGCATCCGTTAGTGTGTTCTAACCATACTATTTTTTTGACTCAGGATAGGTATTTTGTCATCTGCAGTTTCTCAGTAGTGAAGAAAATATAAAATTTGAAAAGCTCAGGTGAAAAGAGCTGAATTAAGCTCGAAAGATGATGATAAAAGATGTAAGTAAATACAGAGTGAATTGATTTTTCATTAATTTCTTTAAAGTCATCTTCTTATACTTTGGTGGCTTAAAAGATCATCAAATCTGACCTTCAGGATTCTTTTACACTGCCAGAGCAGAGTAAATGAGGTTTTGTACATTTGAGGATCAGACCTATGAAAACCAGGGTTACAGAAGACATTTTTAAAATTGAAGTGGAGGAGATTGAACCTCAAAGAACATCCTGTATCATCAAGTCTAAAACCTGTGTTGTACACAGTTGGTCACAGAGTTAATGGCATTTTTTGTTTCTTCCTTACCATGCCTGTCTAATGGAAACCTTGCTGTGGCTAACATAGTGATGTACCTTGCCAAACCACTCATTACATGGATTTAAGATATTCCTCCTGAATTGAAGCCACAGTGGAGTAGGCTATCCCCCTAATATCAGCCCAGTGGTTTGTCTTTCAAAGATAACCTGGTTTGTCTTCCCTTCAGGTTCTTTAGCATTCCTATAACACCTGTACTAATCCTCATCTGAACTAATAATTCCACTGCATGGATGAAGTATCCTGTGTTTTCCTTTTCACCATCAGTAATTGCATCAAAAATTTATTTGGAGTGATTTACCGTTCTGATGCTGTTGCTTACTGTTTGTGTCATCTTTCCCTGAGAATTGTTTCTGACCTGTACTTGTTGTACTCATGTTGAGTCCACATGTTGAAGCATGCGGATCTGAAGTTGCCTCAGTTATCTCCTGTTAAAAGAAGGCATTGAACTAGCAATGTAAATTTCTCACAATCTCTTACCAGGACTTCAGTAAAAATGATGTGCTGGTTCCTTCAGTGTTCTTGCACAGATAGGACTCTGTTTTACTTTTGTGATATTGTGCACTTTCCATTTCTACATACTTACTCTTATTTTTCTTTTGTCTCCATGTTCTATATTCCCACCCTGGTTAAAAACTGAGGCAAAGGTGCTGTGAGGAAAAAAAGTGCTGCCAAGTGGAGAAGGATGTTTTATCTTCACCTAGTATTGAAGACAAGAATGAGTAGAACATTAAAAACACATTATTACTTCACAAAGTAGCTTGTCTTTTCTATCCATAAATTGCAGCTAGTTGTCTGCAGCAGTGAAATGTCTGTTCTACTTCACAGATGAAACATCTTTCATGAGTGAAATTAAGATGGCGAGGTACCAGCCTTGAGTTGGTGAATAAGCCACGGGAAGCTGAAATACCGACTGGTGGTTGCTGGCTTCCTTCTTGGCAGAAGAGCAAAATGTTATATTCCAGAACGATCAGCATCATTTTTCAGGTGCCGGGGGAAGACAAGCATGGAATTTTACTCTGCAAAGAGTGCAAGGAATGATTTGGAGGGTGCAGGGAAGGGGACTGGTAATAGAAATGTCTCGATACATAAGGACCATTTGAAATAATTTGCTAACCAAAAAAAAGTACACAAAAGATATCTCCAGGAGACTGTTATGCATAGATACCATTCTTTTTGTCAGGTATCTCTTTTCTGAATAGAAGCTATATACGGTCCAGTACAGCACTGCACACTGCATGGAGAGCAGGGTTGATGTTCTAGCATTTTCAAGCATATATTTTGAAATAGTTGCCTGTTCTGTAGGGTGCAGATTTTTAAATGCCGTGTTTCCTTTCTATAGTCCTGTATTTTCTCTTGATCACCTAAAAAGCAAGCACTTTACTCTTCTGAGGGCATTCATTGTGTTCTGAAATGAAACCTGTATTTTCTGCTGTTTCAGTAGCATTTTCGGCATGTAACTTCATTTGATTATTTATTGCCCGTAGAGCATAACGGTCCACCTCCTGTGCTCTGCAGATTTGGTAAAGAATACGGTGTTCTTGTCTGTTTGAACTTTATTTTGTATAATGGCAAGAACATGGCATAGATTCAGAACTCAGTTTGCTTTTTCAGTTTGGGCACAGAAGTAGCTCTGTCCATATGCAAGCAGCAGACTTGTGGAGTTGCAGCATTACCAGCAATTTTCATGTGACTGCAGTCTTTCACGAAATCATCACCTCTCGCTATGCTTGTGTCTGACGTGAGCCCAAGCCATGTGATTTAAGTGGCTCCCACTAGTCTGTCCCAAGGGTGTAGGCTGCATTTGCATCTTGATTTACATCCATTGTTACACTGCCCAGTCAAGAGCAGTCTCGCTTCAGTGTGTGATCAGTCTGAATTAACCTCCTTCAGGAAGGGCTTCCTTCTGTGACCAAGCTATAGCAGGAATGCTTGCAGGGAGTTAAAAGTTTCAGCTATCCTTTGCCTGCAGAGTAAATCTTGCCTGTTAAAGCCAATTCTGTGCTGAAATTGAAAAGTGATCTGGTACTGAGAGACTGCTGCCAGTTAGCAGAACCATCCGGAAACCTGGCTGTCCATTTATCGGTTGTACAGAAACTGAAGTGTTGCGTTCTTGTTATCCATTCTAAATATATGGGGCACAACAGACCTTAGTGAAGAGATATTATTTTCTCAGTGATAGACTATTTCATATGTGGCTTTGCTGGTTGGTCTCTTGTCGTCCATTGCCGTGGAAGCGAAGGATTTATTTTCTCTGGCAGAACATAGAAAAACAGCCTTTCATTTGAAGGGAGGTGTGCAGATTCTATTTAATTTTTAGCAGTCGTAGCAAAAATTCTTTTGTGAGCAACTTTTCCAGTTTCCAGTAGATAAAAGGCAATTGTTTTTTGTCTTACAGGTTAAAAAAAAAAAGAGCTTGGTGATAAAATGAGGAATGGAAAGAGCAAAGACAGTCATTAAAATACATCTGGAGCATATTAATATGTTAAATCAAATACTTGCCTGAAAATGGAGAGAATAACATTTCTGCGTTTGCATTGCTGATCTAACCCACAAATCTGAAAACTAGGTATCCTAAGTGATTCCTTTTCAAGTGATGTAGTATCCTCAGGGAGCTAGATGAGAACTCTCATCAGTGTTTGAGAAATTGTTGGTCTACCTACTAAATCTTCCTCTCATGGATCTTTTTGTCTCTTGAAATTGTGTTGAGCTGTCCAGGGAAACCTGCTCCTGGTCACTGAAAGGGAAAATGTAGCTCCATCTCAAGAATACACCCACTTTTGTCTGCACTACTGCAGTATGGTAAGTGAGTGTTTTTCTCCTGGAAAAACAAGGCAAGGCAGAAGAAAAACAATTCTACTTGCATTCACTGGGGCCTCTTATCATATGTGACTGTACATTCCCATATAAGATATTATCTCTTTGCAATGGTCAGGAGCAGCATCTTGAAGAAAGAGCTGAAAGTACCATACTTCCAAGTATGACTCAAGTTGCTAGAGAACACCACTGATTCTTAGAGGGAAGTTTTCTGATGAGGCATGGTCTGTATGCTCAAGAGTGATGAGGGCTTCCTTATCTAAGCATAACCTTCTATTTGGGCCAGAATGGTAAATACAAAAACTGTCTTGACACAAAAGAGGCAGACTGATGTCTTGCATAGTTTGATGACTCCTAGAGAGCCCACCTACAGGGTTCAAGGCTACTGATGTGACCATTGAACAGAAAAAGGAAAACCATAAGCTTTCAGTACTCTCTCCTTTTGAATATTTCCTTGCCTATTCCTTTTCAGCTTTCTGTCCTTCATCCAAATCCAAAACCATTTTGACTGTAGTAAAGGATGTTATGCTAGTCATGTATGCTAGAACTGTTTTAGTGGCACAGTGTGATCGAGCAAGAGCTGTCCTTTCTCTGGGAGTTTTCATCATCCAGCTCTCTGAAGACAGGAGTTCTCTTACAAACTGTCTTGGTTTTGCCCTGGGAAAGTATGCACAGAGAATGGCAAAAGGTCACGAAAGTCAGTGTCACGAAACAAGATCTCTCTGTAGTAGATCTCACCATCTTCTTGAATCAGTAATTGGGCTCTACCAGAAGCAGATAAGCCGGAAACTGAAGCTGGTGGTGGGGAGGGTACAGTATTTTTTCTCTCTGGTGGTGTGTGCTGTCTGGAAGGAGTGGTATTATTTGGTTAGCTCATGCTGAACTCATACCTAGGACACAGGAGAGAGGACCTGCATTAACTCTTGCATGGCTGTGTTTCATTTTAAGTCAAATGGAGGTTTAAAATGCCAGTTTTTGGAAGTTAAAAATTAAGTGTGCCTCAGAATAACGTTGAAATAGAGCCATTGGCAAAATAGGCTGGTTTAGAAGCTGCTGGTAATCCTATTACCTAATAAGAGGATCGTTTAAATGTATTTTCTTGGGGGTATTTAATACCATTCATGGTTCTGATGAATGAGGAATGTAGGGATACTTTTTGGCCAATTATGTTTTTGAATTATTAGAGGTGAACAGAGTTTTGAAATCTAATGAGAATTACTGGAAGTAACTGAGATTGGAAAGCAATATTTTTTTCCCACATCAGGCAGAATGTAATTAAAACTACCTTTCACTGTAGGTCTGTACAGAAACCTGCAGAGCTGTCATGCTGAGGATAGATGTAGTTTATGTATTTCCTTTCTGGCCTGCAAAAAAGAGGGAAAATCGGGTTTGGAAAGTGCTTTATTCGTGGATATATCTGTGCGAGTGAACTCCTGGTACTTAAATTTATACCATGTGCACTTTATTTCTATTATTGGAATCAACAGTGTCAAGCTGGACATACCTGGTGACTGGTTTCCGTAGTCACCTTGTGTACTGTATCTCTTGAAGAGGCAGCTCTGTATTGCATGAAATGAAACTGTGTGCATAGATGAAAAATTGAAGAAGCAGCACTCTTCTTTAGAGGTGAAACATAGTGACAGCAGTCTGGTGAACTACAGCTATTGCTTTTAATTGATGAGTTAGTATCTATTTCAGCCTTCTTTTTTCCTGTGGTGTTATTCTGTTTCCAGTCTTTGTAGTGAACCATATTGTCATTTAGGGCAAGTTATTTTTTTTAAGAAATCATATGTATAATCCTATTATTCCTATGAGCAGCAGCTGGGGACTTCGGGCTTGTCTAGTTTGGAGAAAAGGAGGCTGAGGGGTGACCCCATTGCTCTTTGCAGCTTCCTGAGGAGGGGAGGTGAAGAGGGAGATGCTGAGCTCCTCTCCCTGGTGTCCAGTGACAGGATGTGTGGGGATGGTTCAAAGCTGTGCCAGGGGAGGTTTTGGAGGGACATGAGGAAGCATTTCTTTACCAAGAGAGTGGACAAACACTAGAACAGGCTTCCTAGAGAGAGATAATCGACACCCCAAACCAGTCAGTGTTTAAGAGGCATTTGACCAATGCTCGTACCAACATGCTTTAACTTTTGGTCTGAAGTGGTCAGGCAGTTGGATTAGATGATTGCTTGTAGGTTCCTTCAACTATTTTATTCCATCAGGCATTCATCTAGCAAAGCATTTAAAACAATGAGGTTGAGATAAGGGACTGAAAATATTTTCAAAACTTGAGTTATACATAGTGTGTAATTATTCTTTCATTGTTGGTAAATAATGTAACCCTTCACAGTGCAACCTCCTGTGTATTAGCAGTAGATCAGGTTATTGCTGTATTTCCATCTTGTGATATGTTATTGCAACAGGAGTAGCAAATAGTGTCTGAATGTAAGTAACAAATTCATTTTCCCCCAGCTGGTGTTATAATAGATCTTTTTAGTGAGGACAGTCATTTGCACGTCTAGATTACCAACATCATATGTAAATCCATACTTTTCTTTCCACATAAAACACAGCCCTAGTTACACGTAGGGCACAGAGCAGCTCTTCGCCTGAGTACACAGAGACCACACCACTTCTCAGAGCAGGCAAAGCTTGAGCTGAGTTACTGTGACTGATCACTGCTAGTGCAAATATGTGTTCTGAAAAGGCATTAAAGATTACTTTTAAAAATGAGACAAAACAAAGGGAAGTGTTGCTTTTGAGTATATATTCTCTATACCTTAAGTTCTGATGGGAAGAATAAAAGGAGGGGAAGGATGTTCCAGGTGAAACACAGCTGCTTTTTATTCTGGGGTACTAGCATTAAACTTTCATATCCATCCACTTACCCTCTTTCCAGTCATGCTGCAGTCTCCTCTCCCCAAAATTGTACCAAGCTTTTGTTCATTTTCCAACTGTCTTTTGACCCTTAACTGGCAAATAAAAATGCATGGGGAGGGAAAATTTGCCTGCAGCTGTGAGGCAAAGTTATTTGAGTTATGTGACTTTAATACAAGTGGAAAAGAGGTTTGGTTGTTTTGTTACCACCCTTTCATTGTGGGGAAATGCATACTTTTCAAATACTGAAACTGAACTGTTGACAGGTTGGCTTCCTGTTTGGAGTAACAAGATTGTTCATTATAACAAAATCTATTACCTCTGTTTTGCATTCTTGTCATAAGGATTTACTTGCTGTACTTTGCCCAGTGTTGCATTAAAATAAGTTGACTCCCAGCCCCTTTAATGATATCTGCTCTTGGTAATAAAGATAATGTTGCGGCATTGATTTCTTTAACTTCCAAAATAAAGTGAGGTGGTTTCATTGCTGTGTGTTTGACAGGTTTGCCTTGTGTTTCCTCGTTATAAAGGAGTTCCTTCCTTCTTACTACTGTAGCCCAGCAGGCATAGGAAGTGTTTTGTGTTTTTTGTCTAGGAAATAGAGAAGTGATCTAAATGGCTTTGAGTTCCTTCCAGGACATTTGCTGCAGGGCAATCTGGCAACACCTGTGCGTTTTTACAGTGTTGCAGCTTTCATTTCCTCAAGCTTGTAGAGTAAGTTTGGATACATGGAGCAGCTTCAAATGTAAAGAGGAAGGATGGTTCTGTTCAGTGAAAAACCTTTACAATTGGTAATAGTGTACTGTGGCACACGTGCATTTTGTGTGTCTTACTCATTTCCTAGCAAACATCAAAAACCCCACTTCTTTAAATGTGTACAGATAGTACGAAATCAGTCATGTTTGCTGTGTCTAAGAGTAGAAGGTTTTTTGGTTAAAATAAATGCTTTAGTTTTGAATCCAGGTATAGATTTTCAGACACAGTATCCCCAGCTTGCAAATATGTTTTATCTGCAGTGGGAGAATTGGAGAGACTGCAGTATTTAATCTGTCCATGTTCACTCTGGAGTTCTTTTCAGAGAAAGATTAGGTGATGCAGCATAATTTTGGAGTTTGCTTTTATACAGTATGCCTTTCCTGAGGGTTGCTTTTTATATTCTATGCTTTGTGTCGGTTTAAAATGGGCATTTCTGGGATTTCTCTTTAGAGAGTATTCTGGGGGAATAAAATAGGGTTCATTGCTTGAGGAGATTGTTTGGAAGGACAGGAGAGGGAGCTACCTTTTAAAAAGGATGCACTAATATGGCAGTAGCCTATTTCTGCTGCTCAGTTCTGAATATGCTACTTGGCTATCTATCCACCTTCACTGGACTCAAGTCTCTGACAAAGTTTCTTAGTCCTTTGTCTTCCTTCAGAAAGATTTTCTAGAAATCCCAGAGGAAAATACACATGCAGATGTACAGCAGAAATGAGGAAGAAGTAATTGCTGGGAAAATGGAAGCTGATTAGTTAATACAGAGTGTGGCTGGAGTAGTGGAAATTACAGTGGAGGTTTGTTTTTGCTGATAGCAAAAAGAAATGAAGGGAAGAGGGAGGGCCATGGGAATGTTGCTTTTGCATTAGCCATGGAGGGGTGGGTGATGGGGAAGGCTCAAAAGCTCTGGAAAAAAACACAATCAGATTTCCTTTTCCATGTGTATTTCAGAAGAGATCTCATGAGTACTGAACTTGAAAAGGTGACTTTGACCCCTTCAGGTTTTCGCCCTCTCAGCAGTGTGTTTTGATTGTAGGATGTCTGGATTTTCTTCCCAGTCTCTTGAAATCCTGTAATTCTTTTTCCTCTTTTTCCACTTCCAATCTCAGTCCGAAAATGTGACAGATGAGTGGTATTGTGTCTTCAAGGAAAGTACAGCATTCTGAAGTAGCACAGATGTATTGAAAATAATGTTTATCGTGCTACAAATAAAAAATGGATGTGTGTGTGGTGTTTGAGTAGCATGCACTACTAATATGAAGAAAATGAAACTGCTTGTAAAGGTATACTGAAGAGAATGGGGTTTAGAAGATTTGTCAGACTTATTTCAGAAGAGATTATATTGTAGGGTCTGGTAGCATTTTTGAAGGTAAGATGATTATATGGATTATCACATGATGGGTGGTTTTAGGATGTTTTGTTGCTGGACATTCAGGAAGATTCTTCTGTTTTCTGTGATTAACTTCACTTCATCTTCGTCTCTTATGATTTAAGAGTTAAGAAATTGGAAACCCTCTGACAAAGGGACTTTTTCATCTTCCTGCCACTATATGGTGTAGGAAATCTGGTAGCATTTTTTAACAAATAGTCAGCACCACTGGAAAGAGCTCCTCTGAGAAACAAAAGTATGTTATGTGCCAAACGTAAACTTAATGGTGCTATTATTGCACATGCACCAAAGGCCCATTTTGATGTACCACCTAATCCTTTTCAGTGACTAAACCGCATAATGTAGAATGTGTGCAATTTATACTTTGATATGAAGATGACATTTAATAACCACTGTTTCTTATGTATGCTTATTTACTGTATGTGCTTTGAATTCATGGCTTACTAGACAAGAGCCTCTTCCATCATTTAAGGCAGAGGCTTTGCATTATGCAAGGCTGCAGATTTCCCGATGTGCTGATTCCTGCCAGGCCTTAGAAGAGATACAGCTTTCTGTTTCCAGAAGACTAAATCGGAAGTGCTCTAGATTTGAGCTCTGTCTGCCTAACTGGAAGTTATTCCAGGTAGGATGCTGCTAGCTCAGCGGTAGAGTTGTAGCCCAAACCAAATGGTGTTTGCTTATTTCTTTAATTCCCAGTCCTATTTAAAACATGTCCCTAAAAGCACTTCACTATAAGCTCAAGACACTTTCAATTTTTAAATCTCTGTTACAAATGACTAATCTGAATCCATGTGCTCAACAGAAGAGGAAGAGTCAAAGTACCAAACCCCATGGTAGCATTCTCCTTTGTCTGCAACTCGGTTTTGAAAATGGTATTTGCTGAGTTGCTTTTCTGTTACTCTTGCGTATACTAGGGTTGCTTTGGTGGTTTTCCTCTGTGGCAGGAACTTAAAATTAGGATCTTGCTGTGTTCCTAGTGAAGCCTATTATACAGCTTATAAAATCAGCCCATTTACTTGCGCGAAACAGCTGAGTGGAGAAGTGCAAGAGGAGGAAAGAAATTAACCCTAAACACATGGGATATAAGGGAGTATAATAATAAAATCTGAAATTATTACTCCTTTTCCTTCTCATGTGTTTCTTGTATTTCTTAGTTATAAATGCCCTTTCCCAAAGGGTATTATTTCAACACACCTCTTTTGTACTGTTGAATTTATTTTTTTGCTGTGTCAGACAGTTATTTCCACAAGCTTGTGCATTTTGGGTAGTAAAAATACCTTGCTCTGATTTAACTCCATCTTTTAGTCTCACCTGTTGCTTTACTTATAAGAAAAGTTAAATGGGGAAGAAGGAATTGACGAGTATTTTAATGGCATGATTGGACCCTTCCAAAAGTAGCCACATTGAAAATAAAATCTGAGTTTGCTAGAAAAATGGTGATTTAAAAAAAATAAGGGGGGGAGGAACAAACCATCAAAACAAGCCAACTACTAGTCTGGCACAAGCGCTGAAAACCTCTTGCTCTTATTATAACTTGAGTATTTGTTTAAATACTTAAATATTACCCCAGAGATTGCAGTGGATTAAAAAGGATGGCATATGTGGGTGTGTGCTCATTGATCACTGTAGATGTGTGAAGTCCTGAAGGGTCAGAGAGAAGGCGTATTTTAATCTATTTCTGCAGTATTTATTTCATGAGAGACCCTAGATTCTGGTCCATAGATTGCTTTCTTTGTAGTAGTGCCCCTTCTTCCTCTCTGTACTACTTTGTCCAGACTCTTCGTTCTCAGGGACCTGTTTGTATGGTTATGGGCTGAGCTGGATGAAGTAATGGACCTGATGGAAAAACAAGTTCTCAGCCCTCCCGCCCCCTGTATCAGGACTCTGATGCTGTTTTCCCAGCAGTCATGTGCTAGCAGAGGTCCTGGTGGGCACGTTACCAGGAACACTTCAGTGAGAAATAAGGATAGATTCTGATACCCGCTGTCTCTACTGCTGTGTTGGAGATCCCATATACCCTGTGTTGCTGGGTAATTGTGAATGTTTGAAAAAAATCTCAGCTGGGCTGTTCATTAATATCTTGTCAATCTTTGTGTGAGACATGTATTTTTAAAAGCAGTAATTAAGGTTTTCAAGGTAGGCAGCCAGTAAGAAGCCAATAGTCTGTACATGGTCAGTCAAATATAGAGTTGCCATGTTTTCGAATGGAGCAAGGTTCACCCCAGACTTGCTGCACTGCTAGGCCTGCAGCTGCCGAGAAAGAACCAAAAGGTCCTGAAGAGATGGCCACCTGGAAAGGTAATGAGTCAAGTTCAGTGGGACCAAGCACTGGCACAGGTTGCCCAGAGAGGTTGTAGAGTCTCCAACCTTGGAGAGATTAAGAAGCTGCCTGGACACAGTCCTGGGCAGGCTGCTGTAGGTGGCCTGCCTGAGTAAAAGGGTTGGATCAGAGAACCAGCCACCAGACTCCCTTCACCCTCGGCCATTCTGTGATTGTAATATTCACTAATGTCCTCTCCTCAGCCATTGGCCACAGTGGTATCAGGCCCACATCCTTTTGTCACATATCTCCGAAGCAGGGTACCATTGGCTAGTGTAAAATTTTTCACTGCTCATCAGTGGTCTGTGGATTTAAATTTGTGATTCCATATGATGCCTACCTTGTTCATCCTCTTTAGTTTTTCAGTATGGTTGAACATATTTTCAATCTATTTCCCCCCCATCATTTTCTGCTGTTATGTTGGATAATAATGGTTTGGTTTAATCTCCTTGACATTAATTTGTAAGGAATTGTCCTCACTGTGAAAAACTGACACATGATGGTATGGTAACACAAAACCAGCTTTGTCCAGGTTGACATTTTGGCTCTGGATAGGTTTCTGTATTAGCTGACATGTAGGGGGAGAGTGCGAGAGGAGAGCAATTCACCTTGTTTCTTAGTGCAGATGCATTGGAAAAGCCCTGTTGGATTATGCCATGCATTCAGATAGGTTTTTCAGATGAAATTTCAACACTTTTAGGAGACAGTGAAAGTTATTTGTAAAGTACACTGTAGGATCAGTTCATTGTGTTAGTTTTTTCCAGAATTAGCGATTATTTTTTTTTGTCTCATATGCATGTGTGTATGATGGTCATGTTTCACAGGCACACATAGTTTAAAATGCAAAGGTTGCTAGTGAATTAAAGCTAGGAGTGGCTTGACAGAATATTGTTTGTAGCTCTTTAACAGAATTGATAACAGAATAACAGAATTGATATATGCTGCACTTAGCTTTTCAGTGTGACCCTGTAAAACACCATGTAATCATCTGGCACCAATAACCACAACATTAGGAAGATGGCACCCTGAAGGTGAGGAGTAGAAAGAACAGGTTGATGGTAGAGGAGGACTCATGGAGACTGGCTGCAACAGCCTAGTTGCCCTTTTCTAGCTGCAGCTTTTATCATTAAGCTGAAAAGCACAAGTGAAAGGAATACATTAGGAGCCCATAAAGATTTCAGCCTGTCTTTCATTCTCCAAGTACAATGTTCCTGCATTTGTTGATGTATGTCTCCAGCTCAGTATGCCCTCTTCTTTCAGTTACTTTCATTTGCTGTGGCTGGATTAAAAGTGGCTGCTGATCAGCATGTTGTCTCATTGCAAGGCAAGGTCTCCTGTCTTCTACTGAGATCTCAGTTGAGCGTCCAGCTACTGATCTGTTTAACTGCTGGGTGCAAGCAGCCATTGATGTCTGATAGCTAATAAGCATTTGCTGCTAATCAGCTACTGCAAAATGCAGCTAGGGACAGGTAGAGCAGTGGCTACATAGCATGTGGAGCTGTGGTCACTATTTCACAGCAGCTAATCAGAGGTCTGAGAGATAACTGTTTTCTTCCTGAGAGAGGACACAGATAGGGCTAGTTAAGTGCGTGGTGGTAGCTGTGCTTTGAAACACCAATTATCTGTAGTTACCAGTGGTGACCTCTTAGTTCCAGCATAAATGGAGCAGCAGCAGTGTGATCTGGAGCTGGGAGCAAGTAGAGAAATTCATGGTTTAAAGGGTGCAAGCTGTAAGAAGTGAATTTGATTGGATGCAGTGAGCACCAGACACTGGGCAGTTTCTGCTTAAGTACCAGCTTTTGCCTGCTATCTGATAGGAACAGAGGCACTGTTTTGGTATAGCTCTGTCCCACATTTCACACCCTTTCTGTCCTCACCTCTGGAAATTCCCAGGCCGACTGTCTCTGGGGTACCCAGCATGTGGAGGTGAGCAAGTTCAGTGCTCTCCTTGTGAGCTACTAGGTCAAGAAGTGGTAGCCTTTCTGGGCTGTCACTGAGCTCTCTTGTACGGAGAAGGGAGGCATGCCTGGCAAGCTCTAGTGTGGCAGGATGTGTCTGGTGTTGTGGATATGTGTTGTTTGGGCTTCCCATGGAAGACAAAAAGGATGGGTTGACCTGAAATTTGATGGAGAAGCAAAATAGCAAATAGATAAAAATTGTTTGCAGCTTTATATATCAGGTTTGGTCTTCTGTGGCACGGCCCAGCAACATAAACACTCTGGCAGGCAGGCTTTGTGCTATCCAAAATATTGCTGCTGAAAATCCTCTGTGTTGACACTGTGATTGGAAGGATGTTTTTCTCTCAAAGCTAGTAACTGTAAAGAGGTTTGGAAGAGTAATTCAGGCTATTGCCTGTGCTTTGTTCTGCAGATACCTTTTGCAAAACTATAAATCCTACCCTGCCCAAAGGTGCTCTTTAAGTGATGCTATTAGCTTGGTCCAAGTCAAACAGTTTGACATTCTTTGAACGTCTTCTTACAGAAGTATTACGTGAGGTTGATGGTCTGTATTCCTGTACTTCAGCTCAGAATTTGAAATTCATCTCTGTCACAGGCACGCATGGTTTGTTTTCAGATGCTTTGCAAATGAATAGTTTATGAAGTAGCTGTGGCCAAATGCTGTAGGATGGCCTTTGATACGCTCGGTAGCCAAGCGGCTTTAGCTGTGTTGGCAGAGCCCTCTGGTGGGAACACAGCCTGTGCCAGCAGCAGCCAGGCCTGCAGGCAGTGCCACCCGCTTCTCCCAGATGCTGTCAGCCCTCTCTGCTGAGTGGCATCCCACCAGCTGTTTGCTCCAGTAGTCAAGGGTTATCCCTTCATCCTGCCCGTAGCCAGGAGAGCAGAGCCCTTTGAAGTGCACTTGGCCTTTCATAGCAAACATGATGATGTGCTATAAGCACCTGCATAATTTTAGATGTTACTTTGCAAAATATGATGGGGTTTTGAGAGTAATAAAGTTAGTCCATTAGAAGATAATGTTTTTCCTAATCCATATTACAGTGTGGCAGAGCTGTGACAAGTTTCAGGAATAGCTTTTATGAATTTCAATAGTACCACTAAATACCTTTTTAAAAAAGTGCCGCTTAGTAAAAGTAACTGATTTACTTGGGCATACAGTGGGACATTTCTAAACCAAGAGCCACAGCCTTACATTTCTGATGGTCAGCTAATCGAAGTGCTTTTGTGTTTTAAAGTACCAACGTACTGAGCATGAAGGAAAAATGTCATTACAATTGTCTAACCTAATAGAGTTCAAAAGCCTGGTTAGGACTGCTAGACGCGCTGCAACCAGAATGTGCATACTGATTTTTAATGACATTTAATCTGATTATGTCCCTAAAGTGTTGATATAATACAGGCCAATAACTCTCCTGCAGGAAATCCAGCTGTTTGAAATTGTTGCACAGGTAATGCTGTAGTAATAGAGTGTCTTTGTTTTCCTCCTCACACGCTGGCCAGAGCTTTTCACTCACCATTGATCTGAAACACTTACAACTGTGCCCAGTATTCTAGCTTCATTAAAGTCAAAAAAGAGGAGCATATACCATGGCTTGAAAAGGCCATTGCCTGTGGTGGACAGGAGCCCCCCCGGTGAAGTCAAAGAGCGCTGGCAAGACAAAGGCAGTCATATTTTTGTGTCATTTTACTTGTTTCATTATGAAGTTTTCATGAAGACAGATGTATAATTTCTTCCAAAAGCTAAATTAACCTTCATGGCCTATATTTGAAATTCCAATTACAGTTCTTCAGCTTTGCATTGAACTCATCTGCTCCATCACTGGGGTTCAGCAGCACAGAACTGCTCTCTGTTAAGAGACTCATCATGTGGGAGGCAGTTGCATGGCGGAACTCTTTGCTTCAGGTTGTGAATCCGCAAAGCTGAGTATGTTTCAGAAAGCAATTAAAGACATTTGTGGAAGGAAAATTCACCAGTATGATGAGATGCAGATACTGTCTTTGTCTGAGAATTCCCTGTGGCCAGAGAGAAGGGTGGGAGGTGCATGGCTGTGTGTACTCACCCTCTTACTCCTTACACTTTTATAAAGGCAAGATGCTGAACAGTGCTTCTTCTTGTGGTTGTTGTCCCCCTCTGCTGATAACTGGAGGAGCTGTGATGGGGGGAGTACCAAGCTGTTTGCTTGGATGGATGAGGACTCCAACTCTCCTCCCGCAGCCTGGAGAAGCTCTTTGTTGAGTGATATTGTTTCCAGAGGAGCCTTCCAGTTTATCTGCAGTCCAGTGTGGCATTTCTATGACTGTTAGTTTTCCTTCCCTGAAAGGAGACTTTCACTAGAGGCTTATTATAAACATAAATAGGAGACAGGTTTTTTCTTTCTTGCAGGACAGCTTCATCTTCCTGTTTTTCTTATAGCATTGTGGTTAGGCTTTAATTCTGTGGCAGAGGTGGTATATGGTATGTTTTTCAAGCCCTGCATCTTTTGGCTTTTAGGATACTCTCTGCTCTGTGGCTTTATAAAGCTGCTAAGAAGCTATTTTTCTAATTTCTGAATTGAAATTCCCTTACATTTGTATTGCAGAATGCCATCATGATTCAGCTTTATAGAATATGGTCTTACTTACACAGGTGGTCTTGTTCATTGCTCTTTTTAAGATACTGACATGCAATTTTAATCCTCTTGAGTTGTCTATTGTAACTGAGAATTTCAAATGTGTTTCTTTAACATTACTTGTAGTTATCTCTAATCTCAAAGTCTCGCAACAAAATCTCTTGGAGAGTTCATGCTCTTTTGTCTGTGCTTTCTATTTCAAATGCATCTTTTCTTGGAAAGCAGCTGATTATATAATATTTGATTTTTTTAAAATAACCACTGCTCTTGTGAAGAACTTGAAGTGTAATATTACCATTCAAATAGGCAGGTGAGAGCTTTGGAGATCGGTAATTTGTACCTTCTAAAAAGCCGCACTGCCTCGCTTTTGTCTCGGAATTTATTATGCTTCCCAAGTATAATGTGACACACTGAATAGGGCAGGGGGTGGGGACATTGTCTTCAGCTGACATGTTGTTATCAGCGGGACTGTGTTTCTGGACACAAGATTTCGCAGTCATTGGTCGTCCGAAGAAAGCCTTTCCATCTGAGGATTGGACAAGAAGATGCGTCAATTTGCTGCCCGTCTCCAAGGTACTGGTGATGCTGCCTCCACAAGCTGGCTAACGTCACAGCTCCATCACCCAGCGGGGTGTGGGCTTTTTTCTCCTCTTCTGTTTTAATTCTGTATTTGCTTCCTACTGCATTTCTTAATCTGTCTTCTGCCAAATGCTAACAGCATGATATTTTGCAATCATTTAGGTGAATACAAGAAGGACGAACTCCTGGAAGCTGCTAGGTGAGTGCTGCTTAGAATATAAAGCATACTGGGGGGGCTGGGGGATGGCGGAGGGAGAAGCAGGAGAGGAAAAGGGATTTTTAAAGCAGTAATGTTTCGTCATTGCCTTTCTGTTAAATGATGCAAACAAACCACTTAATTAGCATGAATCTCTTTGGACTTTACAGTCTGGTACAAATGGAAAAGCCTGTTTATGTAATTGAAATCCCCCACTATGGTGGTTATAAGGTTAATATTGAGTTTTTCCTTGTAAGCTGCTTAAATCGTCTTTATCGTTTTGTGACTGTTCTTTTTAGGGGCAATTTAAGTAATGCAATTCTTTTTACTTTTGGTTTTTACTGCTACCTTAGGATGTGTTTTGAAAATAGGCTTTATCAGAACAGAGTGTAAGGAAGCCTATACAAAAGGTGTAAAGTTCAGTCATGTATTCCAAAGATGCTTTCATCATTCCTTCTGACAGCACAAGACTGTTTTATATAGATCGTTAACCCTTCTGAAAATTTTCTGGATATTGCCATGTCGTTGTTTCAAATGTTATGGGCCATATACTATGAAAATGTATTTAATTCAGAACATTTCATTCAGCAAATCGCTTTCAGAGGATCTGTAAAATTACATAAAGGAAATACAGATGCGGTTAAGAAGATAAATTAGGAGGTGGTTTTGTGTGATCTTTTGTAATTCACTTAACTGCAAATTTAATTTTCTTTTCTGTTTTTAGCCTTGATTTTGAAATGTTCAGAAGATCTTTTAGCCATCAGAGTACAAATTTCAGTGTGCTGTCTTTGATATCCAGCTCCTTAGCAAGTGTTTTGCAAAGGGCTCTGTATTTTTTTTCCCCTCCCCTTCCCGTAATCATCTCCTCTCCATTTACAGGAGTGGTAATGAAGAAAAACTGATGGCTTTATTGACTCCTTTAAATGTGAACTGCCATGCAAGCGATGGGCGTAAGGTAAGTTAATACCTGCTTTATATTTCAAGGAGGGCCAATTTAACCATGCTAGGAACCAGAGATGGATACTAGGAACCAAGAGAGTGCATGGGAGGAAAACCAGTGATGTCTTTTCACCATAAAATTTAATGCTGTTGTACTTGACACTGGCAGTTTTGACGGATCCACAGTCAGCAGACACCGGTTTGAGTGAGTCTTTCAAATGTCAGACCCTGCATACATGCAAAGTGAAACCTTAAGACCTTGTATAAGAAAACCAAAATGTACTCTTGCAGATAAAATAACTAAGGAAGGGAAGTTGTCACTTGTATTTGAACATTGTCTAGGTGCAGTGGTTGGTAATCGGCTTAGCCCGTAATGCCCTACCGTACAGACTGGCACTGTATTGGTATGCTTAACACCTTTTGCATTTTCTTAAATTTGACGCTGTTGTTTTGACTTTCTCTGGCAGGGATGTTTGAATGAGTTAATTTAAGGATTAGGCTGAAACTGGAGGAGGGAAGAACATACGGAGTGAGAAGTAGATCCTGTGATTTTGACTTAGTCATGAAGATGATGGTCTGTCTAGACTGTTGGATTTACAAATGCTGGTTATTTTTATTTTTTTTTTAGCCATGTACCAGAATGTTCTTAATCTGCATCTCTTAACAACTGTCTTTCACGTGTAACAGTACATCTCACTCTTGGAGAAAAAAGCATGGGAGTGTTTTCCTTCATAGTTTTTTTTATTTTGGGTGGAATGTGTTAGAGCATAATATAAACCTCTGCTCATGCTGGAGCTGCTGTGGAGCAGCCCAGTTTCACTGAAATCAATGAAGATAGGCCAGTTCATGTTGCATTTTCATTAAAAAGCATGTCATTGCTGATTATATATATATAAAAATACAGCTGCATGTAAAAACATTCTTAATACACATTTTTAAATGTTTTCTTAATTATAAGGCATATGATGCCTATTACATGAAAGGAGGCCATTTTTTTTCTTGTTTACATTTATCACTGACTGAAAGTTTATGAATATTCCAGGTTTTTAAAACACTTAATTTTATCATCTGAGAACAGGCAAATGAGCAAGGGCTTTTAGTTCAGCTGTGTTAGATCTGATCTCCCCATATTTTAAAACTAAACATATTGCCCGTAGTTCTGTATTTCCTTCTTTTTGCTTTTTTAAGACTTTACAATTCAAATGACGATTGTATTTAGGTATTAGTAGTGCACTGTGCTGTAATTAAGCATGGTGGTATACAGCAATGCTGTACTGAGTAATTGAGTCCCCATCGCTTTTGATTTAAGGCCAACGGCAGATAGATTTGCGATTTCTGTTGATATAGACGGGAATAAGCTGTCGCAGATGTGTTATCTGGAATATTGGTTACTCTGAAATGCAAATAAAAAAATTGAAAAGCTTTTAAAATTTACGTTAAGACAGTAGAAGATATTTATGTATTATTACAACCTCTGCGTTAAAAAAATTATGCCTGAAGCTCAGAAGCTAAAGATAATCAACGTGGACATTTTGGTATTTGTGTGTGTGTGTGTTTGGTTGTTGGTAAATGAGCTCCTTTTAAGAAGACTTGCTATTGATATTAATTAGCTTCTTTTAATGATGTCTTCCAGATACTATTTTAGTTGGTTTTCCCCACCATCTATGAGCAGACTCTTTATTGAAGTAAATCTCTGTAGCAAGTGCGCTATGTAACTGTGAAGTATGTGTAAGGCAAAGCTTTCAGGTCCTGTATTCCAAGATCGCTCTAAGTTTAATCATTCTAAGCTGTGCTGCAAGTTAAATGAGCTTTTCAGCCTACAGCACAATATTCTTGTAAATGAAATCTCTGCTGATGTAGCTGCCTCCAGCTGACCTGTGCTGATTTTCCGTTTTGGAAGTTGTTTTTTGCATTCCTTGATGCTTTTCGTAGTTATTTTTTTACAGATCCCTTGAGTTTTTAAGCCTCAAATTTCTCACAGCTTAAGGCCACAGACCTAACATAGCTGCCAGGCTGGAAGTGCAGACTGCAGAGTGGCCACAGATTCTGAGCAGCATGCTTACTGTGCTGTATGGACATATCCATAAACTCTTGTGTACATGCTTATACAGTTTGTGCATTCCTCAGATTTGCATGCTTCTGGGATGTCCAGCACTACTCTGATAAGGGAAACGTTTAGCTTTGTAGGTGAGGAAATTGAGTCCTAGTACTAAGTGGGCAATTTATTTTTTCTGTATAGCAGGTGGTGGTTCTGTCTTTTCATACTTTGGGGTGTGACTTTCCAAAATTTGTTATTTAATACCCATTGCACTAAATGCGAATATCAGAATAGTCAGGATATATACAATATTGCTTATTTTGTTGCTGTATGAAGTTTGCGCCTGCCTCAGGTCTCTTCTCTGTCCCAACTACACCAATATCTGGTGGTGCTGGGTTTCCCAAACACCCCATCTTGTGCTTCATAAAATGGATAGAAGAGGTGAAAAACTCTTTGCGGTAGTTCCCTGGTTTGAAACCAGCTCAGGTTAGAAATAACAAAGAATTACCGCATTCTATGTGCTGGTTGTAGCCTTTTGAAAAGTACTAATAGCCAGAGTCTAATTCCTACTGGACTGGAGTCCATGCTGCTAAAACATTACAGCTGGTGCTGATAACCATTGCTCCATCTGTTTGTTTAGCATAGAGGTCAAAGACTGAATGGGAGTGAAAACTGAACTTGCTTCTTCCCCTCCAAGTCAAGGTTAGATTATGAGCACTGTAGAAATGTTCACATTACTGAAGCTTTTCAGCTGTTCCTGAAGAGAGAATTCATTCTCTGTTGCTACTCTTGCAATTATTTTCTGGAGTGAAAAATAAAAGACTGTGTGCAAAAGAGAAAGCAATTTTATACATCAGCTAAAGCATTCCTGCATTCGAAGGACTTAGGTAATTCCTGGAGTTTTGTTTTGATGACCGAGGAAAATCAACAATAATACCGTGAGGAAACAACTGTTTCATTGAGCTAGGTAATGGTTGATTTAATAGTAAGTGTTGGCTGTGTGCCTGTTGAATCTAGATGAGGGCACAAATAATAGCACACAAGTACAGAGCTGTGCAGTACAGAGCTATATGGTGCAGTGTGTGCAAACGAGTGTTATGCAAGGGTCAGATTTCACAAGAGCTATAGGAGTTGTTTTGAAACTGTCCTATTTGCTTTTTAGAAAGCAGTGTGTGAGCTGAACTACAATAGCCATTTTTCATGCCCGTTAGTCTTGTTTTGATTTTTTTTCCATCAGGAGACTGAGAATCACAGAATTTTTAGGATGTGGTGGTGTGTGTAACAATTTGTGTGTTACATCACTTCTGTTTAGATTCCTTTGCAAAGTATTTGCTCTGTCATAACAGAACTCACACAAAATGCAAAGGCTCTGAAATTTCACTGTGTCCAGCCTCTGTGCTCTGCCAGACCTTTTGCTCTTCATGTGATCTGCAGAAGGAATGACTCCTAGAAGACATGTTATGGTACGGAAGTTAACACATGGTGCTGAACTTTCACACTGTTAAAAGCCACACCACCTACTTACACGTCTGTGTCTATGTGAAGGTACGTGGGCTCTGGAGACTTGCTTTACAGCTCCCATTGTTTTCCCTCAAATGTGTTTTGTTTTTCTTCTGGGGATGTCTTTTTCAAGAGTCAGTTGTGGGTGAATTTTCAGAAGATATATTTGACTATTTTAAAACAGCAGGTTCCATCCTGTCTGCTTCTGGAAGCTAAGGCTGTATTATTTTGTCACTGAATTTCTGACTTGTTACCAGCCACAGTTTACCTAATCCAATAGTTAGTGGCAGGAGATGGATTTAAAATAGATTGTATCATGGTTGCAGGTGGAGTTGAAGCTCTTGGCTCTCTCATTTCCTTCGGAAAGCTGTTTCAGGAAGAAACTGATGTTGCCTCCATTTTTAAAATACAGAAGTATCTGAGCTAATAAGGAAGCTTTGGTCTTAGCAATGAGAACTCTTCTCTACTGGGCAGGCTTCCCACATCACTTCTTGAGAGCTTTCCAAAGTGGTCTGCATGCAGCTGACACGGTAGCTGTTAGCACTGGGAGGTTGGGTTTTTGCTGGTATATAATATCCTATTCCTGTATGCCTGCTCAGATGTTGCTGGCACTAAAATACTCACGTGTCAGTTGAATAAAACCTTCCCTTTGTGCAAAGGAACCCAGCTTCTCTGGTCAGGAGTTACTCAAACAGTTTGTTTGCTGCTTTTTTCAAGGTTCATATCTCTTGAAGTAGAGCAGATAGCTGAGATTCTGAGCTCTTCTGAAGCACAGAACAATTTATTTTCTCTGAAATAAAATATGTGATTCGTATACATTCTGCATATTTTCCATTGATCTGCTGCAGGTGCATTTTGCATTTACATTTTGTACGAACCACATGAAAAGCAGAGAATGCCATGGCATTACCTGTGAACAGTTTGGTCCCAGGTATTTGTTCAGCATGAGGCAGGAATTACTACCAGAAGGCAGCACAGGATACAATTCCTCCACAGCTAGGTTGTTTTCTTCCCTGCAACTTCCCTCCCTGCCTTGCTTCTTAAAAACTAGAAATGCAGAAATTTCTGCAGCAAGTGAACTAGAGAACCTGCAAACAATGCATTTCCAGTTGTCATGAGGCAGTGATCCCATGGGGGAAAAGAAAGAAAGGCAATTAATTTATTACGAGGCCATTCCTAGTGTGCATGTGGCCCTACTTCATTTAATTTCACTGTAGTCTTCTGGCTCCTAGTATCACTTTCTTTGTTTATTCACAGTTTTCAGTCCTTAAAAGCTCCCAGTACCAGTCCTTAATATTTGTTAGTATGCCTCTTCAATGCTGCTGTTATTTTGCTTCTCCAAACCAGATGTAGACAACCCGGGAGGCAGAATACCAGTAGCAGGCCTTTGCGTTAAACTCTGAGTCATAGGAGACATACTTGCTTCTTGGGTTTGATTGAGGCTGTTTATTCAGCCCATTCCTTCCTGCCATACAGACATTCATTTTTCTTATGCACAGCATCATCCAGGGTCATGGGTGCAGGGCACAGATATAAGATGTACTCTGAGAAGGCCTGCAATGCAGTGCTGAGTACCAGCATCCTTGGCCTGAAGCAACCACTGCAGAAGGTCTTGAGACATCTCTGATACCAAACAACAGTCTGCCTTATAGGGTTGTAGAGTCCTTTTCTTTCTTCCTCTTCTGCTTTCTCTGTTGAGAGATCAGCCTTGATCAGCATGTAGACAAAGGACTGATAAATAGAATTTGAATTCTAACAAGATCAGGTGAGCGTTATGTCTCCTCTTACCAGGGAGTCTCCCGTTTGCTGTTGGTAAATAGATTTGGCAGCCCTTCTTCCCAAATTCTGGTTATTCTTGACTGTTTCCATGAAAAATCCTGCAGTTCAAAAGAAAATTGGTTTGCCTTCCAGTTTCTGAGCCTGGATGGAACAATTGATCCATGTTTTGACAAGCTTTTTCTTTACTGTTAGTAAATGTATAGAATTGACCAGAGCTTTAGATTCTATTAGAATCATCTTGGCTGTAGGAGCTGTGGGATCGAAGAAAAATGCTGTGTATTGCAAGACTTGTGAACAAATTGTTCACAATTTGTGCTAGTGACACTGTAAACCTTTACAGTTCTGTGTGTTTTTCTTGTGCTACAGTAATAAAAATAAAAACTAATAAACCTATAATACTAATAAACCTATAGATCTGTTTGTTCTATAAATTTATGGTGTGCAGATTATGTTCAGGTGAGCATGGAACATCTTTTGGAAAAAAAATTCCTGTACATAAAAAGCATTGTTTAATATAAATGAATATTGAGAAAATGAGCACTTTTTTTATGGACTAAAGCTGCCTATTTGAGCTAAAGACTTAGAATCATGGAACAGTTTGAGCTGGAAGGGACACTTAAAGGTCATCTGGTCCAACCCCCCTTCAATGAACATGGATGTTTTCAACTAGGTTAGGGTGCTGGGAACCACATCCAGCCTGGCCTTGCATGTTTCCAGGGATGGTGCATCCGCCGCCTCTCTGGGCAACCTGTGCCAGTGTTCTACCACCTTCACTGTAAAAAATTTCTTCCTCACATCCAGCCTCAATCTCTTGTTTTAGTTTAAAACCATCACCCATCATCCTATCGCAGCAGGCCCTGATAAAGTCTCTCCCTGTGCTTAAGAGGCCCTTTTAAGAGCTGAAAGGCTGCTCCACAGTCTCCCCAGATTCTTCTCCAGCTGAACAACCCCAGCTCTTTCAGCTTTTCCTCATACGAGGGACTTGTGAGCAGATACATGGTGCAAGGCGTTTTGTCATACCCAAGGATATGTCTGAATGTCTGTGTATACTCTATACATGTCACATGTGATATATTATTTACGTTTTATCTTCCCAAAAATTTAATGAGCTTTTTCTGCTGGTATGTGTTGTGTTGTTTGTAGATATATCAAGAGTCTCCAGTCTCAAGGCTTATCTACAACAGAAAAATAACTTGTGCAGAGGAGAGGAGCAAAGGAGTTATGCATTAAAACCAGATTAACGATTGACCATGTGTATTCTTGGTTCAGAACAAGTGCTTTCTCTTTGATTAGTCTAATAAAATTAAGAATTTGAAAATATAAAAAATTATTCCTAATGTCTTTTTATTTCAGAAAAAGACAACTCCATGGAGTAAATGCAAAAGTGTTATTCCAGAATACCTGGGTAGACAAGCCCCTGCTCAATCTACTCATTTGTTGCTTACTAGCATAAAATGTCAGTCTGGCTTTAATGAAGTGCTGTGAAACCACATCTGTGGATGGGAAACGTGCAGATTTTTGGCCCTTTACTTGTGGTCCTGCAAAGATGAGCCAGAAGTTTTCTGATGCACAGTTGCAACTTTTAGGAACTGCAGTTACAGAAACAAATGATGGTGATGTATTCTCCTAGCTCATATTTGCTAGTAGAAGATTTGCCCTGGATGATGGCTTCTAAACACTGTAGTCTTTGTTGATGCTAATCTTGAATGTGTGTCATGAAATGCATACGTATCAAAGGTACATC
The DNA here is from genome assembly GCA_039877255.1 of Loriculus beryllinus. NCBI lineage: Eukaryota > Metazoa > Chordata > Aves > Psittaciformes > Psittacidae > Loriculus > Loriculus beryllinus. The sequence continues at coordinate 93,173 of JBCJKH010052692.1, read as the reverse complement.
TAGGGGTGTGAACTTGTATATTGAGACACATACATAAAAATGTAAAAGTCTATAGGTGTATATTCCTATATATTGACTCAGATATGTTCTTATACAGTTTTATGTATACCTAGCTGTGTGTCTTTATGCGTGTGTGCTTATGTGTGTATACCTCAAAGACATAGCAAGTTAATATGCTTGCCTTAGGGGAAGATTTGAGCCAACACTCCTGTATTTCTGCAAACATATTTTCTGGGGTTTGAGAGCAGATGGAGCGCACATCTATTTCTATTTAAAATAAAAATGTTATTCTGTTTATTTTATGAAAACTTTCAGATTTAAGATCCTTATTTACTATGTTCAATGGCTGCTATGTTTTGCACGTGTTACAATTGTTTGTGCTGCTCCTGCAGCCTTACCAGTGACCTGTATTAGTATGGGCATGTACACAGACATGTCATCATGTGCCAGCTGCTCCATGGCAACTGACTTACATATGCTGTTATCCCACCTCAGGTACAAAGTCAGTCACAGTATCTGAATGGAGAAGGGCAGCTGGGGGTTGAATTCTGTGCTTATTTCCAGAACTCACTTCCAACCTCAGTTTTCTGCAATACCGTGATGTCCCACCATCATACATATTTGTATGATCCGTGTTTTCAACTTTCATTTGGATGAAGAGTTTCACAGCCTTAGAGCCTATCTCTGTGTATGCTATAATTAGGAGGACTGATGGAGGGAAGAAGATAAAGTCCTTCTCTTAGTGAATATGTGCCCCAGTGGTGAAAGTAAGTACTGTAGATCAGATGCAGACATTTTTGAAGTCTCTTCAGTTATAGCTGTACTCTGTAATTGGGTTAAATATTTAAAATCAAAGTCTGCACACAAAATTAAGGGTCCTTCCTGATTTAGATAATGGAGCCCTGTGAGAAGGTGACGTTTTCAATGCCACAGAAAGGTTACAAAGCAAATGCTATAATGTTCATTATGTGCCTGGGGCAGAAATGCCCAGTGCAGTGCACACATGAAAAGAACATTCAAAAATTGCCACATCTGTATTTTTGCCTTTAAACACCATTTTGTTCAAAAAGATAGTTCTTGGTATTCTTGTATGTCAGAAATAGTGACAACTTATGCTCTTTCTTATGCTATGATCTCATCTTATTTCATCACCCAAGCATGATCAAAGTGGATAACCCAAGAATCCCACCTCTGACTTTGTAACGTGTAGATGACCTGGCTTAATTTCTCTCTGTGGTGTCACTTAAGCCTCTCTAGAGATAAAGATGATGTCTTTTGAAAAAAATGTTAAAACTGGCTCTAAGTTTCTGTTATGAGATCTTAAATACTTTCCAGAACAGTTTCAGTGAATATCTCTTCACCTGGTTCCATTTTCTTCAGAGATTTGTAAGTTGAGTCTATCATGTCCACAGATAAAATTGTGACTTGAAGGACTGGAAAGAAATTGTTTACACTGCAGGCATTCTCTCTGCACTGTTCTCTAAAAATCAGGAAATCTCATTTGTTAGGTCTTAGTTAACGGGCTCTTCATGAAACCATCAAATATGTTTAAGGTGTGGAGTTTATTTATACCCAGACTGTTTCCCCTTGATGATAAGCTTCCCACAGGGACACCTTCTTGTGTTACACCATTATCCATCTACTGTCAAGACAAAACAAGTCAAACTGGGAGACTGGGGCAGAGCTGACATTTAATGTTTTATGCATACTAACTAAATGCTGTGGTCTGAATTTGGCTCTATCAGCTCACAGAGCATCCAGAAGTTGAGAGCTAATGATGTTTCTTCTACTGCACTCTTGAGAGTCCTTTCCTTCACAGAGCTTGCTGAGGTTATGTCTGAAGATGAAATGTGGCAGCTCAGTCCGTGGACTTGTATACATTTGATTTCTGTCTATGGTTGACTGCAGTGAATACTGTAGGTGCCATTTCTATCCTTGGTGTTGCTTCCATCTCGAAATCCATGCATGTGAGGTACTGAGAAGTAAACTGTTCTGCTTTCTTGTCACTTTTGAATGTGGTGTTTACATACTTTGTGGCCTCCCTCTGTTGTCACACTTACTATTTAGTTGTACACTGCTTCCTGTTTTGCATGCTATCATGAAACTGTCTCAGGCCCTAAAAAACCACTGTTGAGGATTCAGTTAAAAATCTGTTGAGTACCTATGTAAATTGTGTCAGTTGTATCACCCTTACCCTCATTGACTGCTTCAAAAATCTCCAATTTAGAGGTGGAACTAACCTTAACTCTAACTTTTCCCAAGCAGATCATTTTTATCCAGGTGCCCGCTAATTCTAGCTGTTGCTATGTTGTATTCTTTTTGGTACAGACAACAAAATCACAAGGCCATTAGTTCCCCAAAACATATTTCAGTGATTGGTTTGCAGCTGCCAGTTCCTCATGTACCAGAATAATCTTAAGTGAAGGTCACATACCATAATTAATTCACCTTTTTCATTTTCCAGTGTTTTCTTGGGTGAATCCAGTCCAGTCCTGGCAGTTTGGTGTTCATTTTGGTGATTAGTTTCATTACTTCTTTTATATGTAATTTAGTGTCAGATAGATCCTTTGCCAAGCTTCACCATGCTCATAAATAGGCAAATGCTCACTTGCCAGGGCCGTGGTATGTGAATTACATGTTTCTTCTAAGGTATATACCATGACAAGTGTTTCTTTAGTTGCGCCATAGTGATTTCTTACCTGCAAGAGCTCTGTTTCTAGCATCACCTTGCGCCACTGGACTATCTGGTGGATTTTGTGCTCCTGATGGGTTGGAAGAGGGATTTATGGCTGGTTTTAATTCTTTCTGCTAGTCACTGATAAACTAGTTTGGCCTGCCTAATTGTATTTTTACCTCTAATCTGCTGGAGTTCATGGTCCTTGTGTTTTTATTCAGCTTGTAAATCCAGCTGTTTGAATGATGTGTTCTTAATTCTAGTAATCTCTTTCAGTTTGCTGTTAGTCACACTGACTTCTTACATTTTATCAAGCTCTTCTTAATAGAAGACATGCATTAGCACAGCATTTCCAGTATTGTCCCCATTAGCAGTCTTTATGCTGTCTGTAAGGACATAATTCTCTTAGCTACCACTTACAGCTTATTGTTAAAAAACTTCCCAGTTTTTTTCCACAGCTCCTGCTGGATCTTTTAGCAAGCATTTCCCCTGTAGATAAGTTCAATCTAAGTACCTTATAGTCACTGTTAAAGGGCAACTTTTACTGCCCTTCTGTTTTCTGTCCTTGCTGCATCTGATTTCTCTCAGCACATCAGTTATCACTTGCCAGTAGAACCCCATGCAGGGGCTTTACAGGTTGTGTGAGTAATTTAGAATGATCAGTTTCATTCTAAACAAAAAGAAATATAAATACTTACATGCAGGGAGAGGTGTATTTACATAACCATTTTTAAAATTGTGTGAGTTGAGTGAGCAGGCAGCAGATGAACAATAAAAAGGGAGGAAAATGCCAAAATAGGGCATTATAATTGATGATGGATGTGTCACTGATGAACAAGAAAATTAAGGTTATTTGATTAGTATTTGCTAAGCAATATAATACATTTCTACTTAGGAAACAGACTTACAGATGGAATTCTTTAGAATATTCATATCCTAATAACCATAACTTTCCAATTTGCAGTCGTACTAAAAGGAAGTAAAAGATAAATTTTCTGCCTTTTTCTCTGTATTTTGTAGGGCTCTTCAAAGGAACAGCGAAGTCTACTTGACTGGACTATAAAGGCATTAAATTCTAAAATCTGCAGTTTATCACTGTAAAGCAATAAGAACATTTTAATATATTTAATTTTGTGAATTATTTTATACTTTTGTGTTAATTTAATTCCAAAATGAAAGGCATAATTATTTATTTCACACTGAGCACTGGAGCTGAAAATGCAATCAATTTGCAAGTTTTGTTCGTAACGGAGTTCATTCTGACCCCACTTTCAGTATAATGAGCAAAGTGCTGATTTGAATGTCATGTTAGCAGAGAGTCAGTATATTCTGAGAAGCTTTTAATCTTTCTTAATAATGTGAAAATCTTATGAACTGAAGCCTGGAAAGTTTCTAGTTGGAAGGAGAAGGAAGAGAAGCAAAGTAATACATAAAGATGGAGTGGGAAAAGAGGTAAAAATAGTAAGAAATATGAGAAGGAAAGAGAATAACAGATTGTTAGTTGACTGTAGTAGGAAAAAGGTTTTGATAGCAAGTGGAGAAGAGACTGAAACAGCAAAAGCCAGCAGTTTTTATTCTCTGGTGTTCCAGCATGCATCCTCTTCAGATTGTTTTAATGTATTTAGGCCTTCCCCAGTCATCTGCCATGGAGAGGAGTCTCTTGTTAACACTTGTTTGTGCTGCCAGAGCAACACCAAAATATTTCATTAAAAAGAGGGAACAGCAGCTTGAGCAAATAACTAAAGAATGGGTTTCTGTAGCTTCTGACACTGGCTGACAGGACAGGTAAAAATGTATGTATTTGTGCTGGAAGAGGGGAGAAAGTTCTCATCTTACTCTCCTGGAGTGATAAGCATTTGTGGATTGCAATTTGACAGGATTGATGGGTTGAGACTTGAGCTGCAGACTGTGCTGGTTGGCACTAAGATGCTTTCAGAACCTCTGCAGAAACTTAGCTATCCATGTCTCATTGCTCAGACCAGCAGCAATAGCATCTGTTCTTGCCATGCACTGAGCTTGAATCACAGCTTCCAGCTTGTGATTTAACTAATAAAGCTCTGGCTGTTGACATGAGAAAATCCTGCACACCAGTGTGCTCAGTCCAGCAGCCCAGATGTTCTCAAGATGTTCTGGCAGGTGCTGCCAGCTGCTCCTTGGAGTATTAGAGGGGTTGCCAGTACTCCTTAAAGTCCGTCTGGTGGCTTAATAGTGTTGCAGGGGCAGTTTCTTCTTCTTACCTTTGCCTCAGCAAGAGTCCGTCACGCCTCAGTGCCTCACCTCAGACTTGTCCATTTTTTACTTGCGTTTCTGACAGATTCCAGGTGATGAAAAGAAGCAACAAAAATAGCCATCCTGGACACAATGATATTGTAAGTAATTCCTGTGTAGTGTTCTGCCATATTTTCCAAGGCAGCATACGTCTCCTTTCAGTGTTAAATAACATTAGCAGCGTTCTCCTAAGAGAGTGGGTCTTCACCACCATTTCATCTTTATCTATCTCAGGAAGCCACTACTCCTTCAGCTGCCAGCAGCTATCACCAAAGAAACTGTGTATACGCCTCTGTTTCTCTAACAGTCCATCTCAAAGTCCATCTTCCCATGTCATTGAG
>JBCJKH010052692.1:59112-80726 GCA_039877255.1 Loriculus beryllinus | reverse complement strand
GACTTGTTCCAACAGTTCCATGTCCTTTTTCTGTTGAGGACACCAGAACTGCACACAATACTCCAGGTGAGGTCTCACGAGAGCAGAGTAGAGGGGCAAGTTATGGGGATACTAAACAAGTATTAAATTCTGGGAAATCCATGTGATTTATGGTTATATAGCACCTGCTGCTGTTTACCACAGATGGGACCATTTGTGTTGATTTTAGCTTTTTAAATCTTGATAATAGTGAAGTGTGATCTCACCTGTAATACTGTATAATGGTGTTCTAATGCTGATAGTAAATCTGTACTTGGCTTAATACTGTGAGATATGCAAGTCCTCCCATGTGATCAAGCTGGTTTGCATATGGGGTTTTACTGTAATAAAATTGTGTAGTTTGGTTGTGTGCCACAAAATAAATTGCAGCAAAGATCCCTTTAAAATCCTTTGATTCTCAGCCTTGAGAAGGAGGAAATGGCATCATCCATTTGTGTAAGAAATCAGTTCCTTCAGGGTGAGACAGCACACAAAATCTGTTTCATAATAAAAAGCTTTTAAAATAAACTTCAAGGGAAATTACCGTTGCCAGCTTCAAAAGCTCAGTTAAAATTCTTACAAATTAGCTGCGGAGAAAGGTCATGGTGGCGGTATTATTATGCAGCAAGATGTGTTACTGCTGAAGTCATGGATTTTGCAAGAACCTGCAAACTGCATACAGTTTGCTCCATGTGTCTTACCACAGTACAGTACAGAACACACATGGCTACTTGTTTGGTGCATTCCAGCTATGGGATAAATGCATTATTTCTTGTTCTGCAGCCTCCCTCTTATGCACTTGTTACAACAAGTGGGTATGCAGGTTATAAATGTGCTCAAGAGTTAAACACAGAAAATCCAAACCAGAATAACTGGCATTGTAAAAATTAATTAAACTGTAGCATTTGAAAGGGAAAAACAAAGCAAACAAAACACAGTTGGCTCATTATTTAAATAAACTTGAAATGATGAGCTTGTTATTGCCTTGGGTGATACCTCCATTCTTCCCCACCTTAACATAGGGAACATTTATTTGGTTTGACAACAGGAAGGGTGTACATGTGCTGTGTGTTTGTTAGTTTAGCTAAACACAGAAAGAAAGCATAACTTGATCCACTGTGTAAAAGAAACAAAGAGTCCTTAGATGGCAGGAAGTGCAGAAATGGCTCCCTTTCTTCATCTTGTTTTCTTTTACTTTGCAGTCTACTCCTTTACATCTAGCAGCAGGCTACAACAGAGTTCGAATAGTCCAACTTCTGCTTCAGCATGGTGCCGATGTGCATGCGAAGGACAAAGGGTATGTAAAATGGAATGATTTATTATCTGTTTGCAGCAATGGTCTTGTATTAATCAAGATAAAGAATTATTTCTATTTCACATTGCAGCATAATCTCTAATAGTTGGCTGAGAATTTGACATTTGCTTCCAAAGTCTGAGTGTGGTTTGTGATAAACTTGTGTTAGAACCCAAATAACGGATTAGCTGTGATTGCACTTAAGTCTCCTTTGCACCTTTAAGTATTTTTCCAGACCTTATTCTTTTTTTCCATGCACAGACTACCCTGTGAAATCATGCACTGATCTTACTATTTTAAGAAAGGCAATGTGAGGAGATACATCAGCTTAGGGGGAAAAAATGTGCGTTGAAAAATTTGTCTATAGTTTCATTATCTTGTCGCATATATACACAGATGTAATTCCAGGTAATATCAATAATGCTCGTTGCTCACAGCTAGTGCTCTTTGGACATCTGTCTTGATTGATGTTGCCAGCAAAAATCAAAATACAAAAGAAGCAAAACTATTCTATTTTTGCAGTATGAATGTTAGTTATGTAAGACTCCAACCAAAAGTGTGCAGCAGTCATAAATCTGGAATGATACATGTTGTTCTGAGCCATAAGTTTCTGAACTGTAAGGTTATGATTCTCATTGTGGTCTCATAGGAAGGCTTAGACCTAACAGTGTAGAAACTGAGACTCTGGTTAAGAGCATGCATTTTGTGTTCAGAGTCCATAGAGGTAATATATTAATGAGTGTGTGTTCTGTCTCCATCAGAAAACTTCATGTACTTCCTGTATCATTTTCTGCTGTTAAGTGTTGAAAGAGATGTTAAATTAAGATCTTCACTTTCTGCCTTTTTTCTCTTTTCCTTCCAAATCCACTCCCAAAAGTACTTAAACTCTTGAAAATTGACTGATTGTAGCACTTTTGCCTGTACATTCACCTCTGATGGCTTTCTTGATCAGAATTGTTGTGAATTGCATGATGACACATTATGGAAGTCCAAAAACCCCATAGTAAAGCTGTATGTAATACCTACTCAGGTAGATCCACCACTGTTAAGCAAGTTTGGGGTATTTTACACTTCTATGAAATTTCAGCATCACTTGGTAGAAAATTCATATGTAGATGCTTTAATGAGGTTTGAATAATCTATCTGGAAAGTATGAAAAGTATAAAAAGTGATTAAGTTAAACTTGAGCAGGGAGTAGGGAGGGGAAGGAAAAAAGTGACAAATTATACGCATACTTTCTATTAAACCTAAAGCCAACCCAAACATTGGCAGAAATGCCTGACATCTCAGTGAGCTCCCTCTTTTTTAGCAACATCACACATTTACAATTAGCGCGTGCTTTGTTCGTCCTTGCTGTTTCTTATTTATATATAATTTATAAGTGAATAGGCTATAAATAAATGTCATTTATTATTTATGGGACTAAATTGATTTACACTGATTTTATAGACCTGTTAGAGTCTCTTCAATAGGGTCACTTCAGAAAGAGTCTGAAGGAGCTGTGCCACATATTCAAAATGGTTGTCACTTCTGGTTACTCACAAAGAGATGACCACAGCCAAGGAAGCAGCTGTTTTCCCAGTGTTCCTTTCATTGCCTTACTGCTATTGTGCACAAAGTCACAATGTGCTGGAAAAGGGGAGGGTATGCTGCAGAAGCAGCCAAGTGGATCACTACGCTGTCTTTGCTAATGAGACCTTGAAGGCCTCAGTCCTCTTAGATGATGATCACTTTGGAAGAGGGCAGGTTTCTCGAGTGCTCTGTGGGCTGGATGCTCTCTCTCACACACACATGTACTCGAAAGTTGTAATTTTAATAAAAGTAATGATGGAAAATAACAGTTTGACAAATTTTCCTCTCCTGTAATAAGTGCAATTGTGCTTCTGAGAGCATTTGTCTTAAAATTAAGTTTACCCTGCTGTCTAGCACTTGATGTGCTAATGCTCTTCGAGTTGATTTTGCAATTCTGGGAATCATACCTTGTCTTTTTCATAATTACTGTTTTCAGTGTATTATGCATCCGGACTTGTTGAGCTATAACTAGCCTGTCTTGCTCAGCTTGAATGAAACTAGTTTTGTCCTCTCTAATAATTATCCTCGTTGCATCTCCTTTCCAATACCTGGCTTTTTTATAATGTCTTGTGCTTATGATTGAATTCCTGTTATTTACTTTACTAGTGTCATTTTTAAGTATGGTCTCCAGTAATACAGCTGTACAAAAATTACAGGGACTCTCAGAAGTATCTTGCACAGTTGAAGAGGTTGTGCTGTAAAACATGGATTAAAATCAGGTCATTCTACAGTCTGGAGCAGCAATTTTATTCTTGCTGGATATGGATATTTTCTATGGATTATTTTACATCTTCATAATATACGCAGGATCTACGCTACCGTTATCTGGGGAGTTTTGACTTTCACATAGCATTTAAAATACTCAGGAGTTCGTATTTAGGCAGAAACAGAACAATGACTTCTCTTGAGTAAATTGAATGTGGAATGGGACTCCCCCTCCCGTTAATAGCTTCAAGAAAGAGCATTTCAAAGCCAATTAATGCTAATCTTAGTGGTAGATTAAACATCTGTGGCCTCACAGGACAAAAAGAATTTTAATGCTGCTCTTAACTAACATGTTATTTGGAAAGGTTGTATTTTTCCATTAGTTTGTGAACCTTAATTTTTAAATATTTGAATGTTTAAATATTTTAGATTTAATTTGATTTTTGTTCATCTCTCAGTAGAGAGAAAGATGTTCCCCCTTCTGTAAAAATGCCGCTTAAATAAATTGTCATTTGTCTTCTTCCATACAGTGGTCTTGTGCCTCTTCATAACGCATGTTCGTATGGACACTATGAGGTTACAGAGCTGCTGCTTAAGGTAAGCAGATCCTGTATGTCATTTCAGAAGGCTGCAGAAGTCTTTCTGTGGTACAGTATCTGTGGGGGCTTTTTTGCCCTACCTGATTTCTTTGGGCAGGTAGTAGAGCTTCGTTTATTTGAATTTTTCTGTGGAAAAGTCTCTTCTACTAAAAACTAGCTCATACCGGTATTTTTATAATGAACTTTTGTGCATGTGTTCATATACGTAACAGCAGAACCAATTTTTATAATGAAATGACCATTTATATGCTTTTAGTTATTGATGATGGTTTCTGACTAATACAAAGCTTTCTTTGCTGTGGTAGCATGGTGCCTGTGTGAATGCTATGGACCTCTGGCAGTTTACCCCCTTGCACGAGGCAGCTTCCAAGAACCGTGTAGAGGTTTGCTCCCTCCTGCTGAGTCACGGTGCGGATCCCACATTAGTCAACTGCCATGGCAAGAGTGCGGTCGATATGGCTCCAACACCTGAGCTAAGAGAGAGACTGACCTGTAAGTGGTTTCAAGGTGGAAGCTGTTGTCAGTGGGTGTAAAGGTGTGCTTTTTGTTCAAGCCAGCCTCCTTGTACTTCACAAGTAAATGCAAAGCAGCAGAGTAACTGCATCTGGGCCTCTCACTTTAAAGTATGCAGCTATCTGGAATACGCTGTTTGTGGTATTGCATGGTTTTCTTAGGTTTAAGCACTTAGGCAGTGCTTAATCATGGTGTGGGGTTTATGCTTCAAGTCCAGTTAAGATACAGAAGAGTCTCTGTATCCGACTTAAAGAGTAACTTCCAGAAGGTAGGTAGCTTCAGTGTGCAGGCTTGGAGATGGAAATTCCAGCACCTTCTTTGTAGTCTTTGAAATCCTTATGCTGTTTACCAAAGAGTGTTTCAGCTCTAATTTGAGTTTGTCTGCCTTTGCCACTATTGAGCATTTGTGTGCTCATTGTGATAAACTGTAAGAGATAATTAAATGATACAAGTATGAAAACAAAGCATTATGAAGGCACAGAAAACTCCTTGAGAAGTACGTTCTGAACTCAATTATAAGTAAGCTTTGGTTTTGTCTGTCAATTTTCCAGTCCTGCAGAAGCCACCTGACACACTAAGAATATGACCCTGCACTACTCAAAGTCACAGCTGGTCAGGTTGTCGTCTGTCACTATTCTATGCATGTGAAGGTAGTGAGATCATGTGCAACAGAAAGCTTTGCTCTAGGAGAAAAGAGGAGGGCATTAGTATCTTTTAGCTACTCCTCTACTCTCTGGGCTAAATTGGGAGATGCTTCTGGCTTTGAGGCTGGTCAAATTACCATTTGTTTAAATTAGCAAGCAAGCAGCTAAAATCTATTTAAACTTCGTTTTATTTCTGTATTTATAGTTTCTGGAGAGGAGTGGGGAAAGATTCATATCCAATAATATCCACTGAAATGTGTACACAATCGTGAGCCAAATTTGGCAGTAGCTTGATGGGACATCCTGTATTTGCATACCCAAAATAACATTATTAGTATTTGGTTTTATACTTTAGGAATAATATCACATTTATTTGTTATTTCAGGTTTTATTTGTACTTGTGCTTTGAGTAATGCTTTGTTTAGAAAGAAATTTGAATTATGTTTGAAATGAAAACTAGAATGTTGTTATATTTATTCCTAAATCCACAAATGCACCAGATGTTAAAATAAAGGGTGGGAGAAGAAAGCCTCTCTTAGCAAGCTTAGTATTTCAAGCTTGCTTATGGAAGAAAAAACCTGATATTTTTACTGAGATTGAGCTTATTTTCTTTCTCGTTCTCATGTTCAGACATTATTCTTGCTAACCCATCTTTCATTTGTACATTTTAAGAGAAATTTTTCAAACTCAAAATAATTTGAAACTAAAATGAACGAGTTGCTGAACTGAACGAAATGTGACACTGAAAATAACAAAATTACCTCTCTGTACTTGCAAAGATAGAGCTGCTATCAAAATCTGTTTCATCTTTATGGCAGACTGGCTTCAGATGCTTAGCTGGTTAGCTTTCTTTAAGAGTTTTAATATTTTATATTCAAATTATATGTATTTATATAAATTTATACATATAATTCTATAAATATATTTATTCAGGCTTTACCTGGAATTGTCATTGTGAATACAATGAGGTTTTTGAAAAGCAGCTAATGCTTTTTGCTAAAGAGCATGCAGTAGCACTGTGCTCGCTTGAACACGTAGTTAATTTAGAGGTCCCATGCAGTTAATATCAAGTGGGTGGAGGATAAAAGGAAGAAAAGCTACAAGGATTTTGCCCAAGGAATCACTTCCCCTCTCCTTTAGAATGTCCCTTTGATTTCATTAAACCGTTTTCTGTGTCCCAGGTCAGCTATTATCTGAAGATGTACAGAAATACTCTTTATTTCCTCTTAATTGAGCATAGCTACCTTTCTCCAATAACATTTATAAATGTGCCATGTTGCTGAATATGAAATGCATCTTTTTCCTCTAACAGATGAATTCAAAGGACACTCTTTATTGCAAGCAGCCAGAGAGGCAGACCTAGCCAAAGTGAAAAAGACACTTGCTTTGGAGATCATTAATTTTAAGCAGCCACAGTCGCATGAGACTGCACTGGTGAGATTATACAATCAATCCATTTGTTTTATGATAAATGTGGTGGTAGTGCTACTTGATGAGTTTTATTTCTACATTATGAAAATATATTAATCATCTGAGATTGAGGATTTGCCATCAAATACGTGATACATAAAAATTAAATTCTAGAAAAAACATCATATAATTTTTTATCGCTTTTTTTTTCCTTCCTGTTAGATTACAGAATCCCTCCAGCCACTCCTCATCTCTTTGTGTTTCACTTCTCTTTCCTTTTTTGTCATCATCCTCTTTGTTTTTTAGATCTGTTGCTGTGGTTTTTCTGGGGTTAAATTCTATTCCAGTGGCCCAGTGCTTCCTTCATGTTTTGTGTTCATAAACTTGGATTACAAATTTTCCTCATAGGGTACGGAAAATTGTGGAAATAGATGCCAGGTGTATATCACAGGTCTTACAGGATTGGAATAGTACTCACAGTACCATATTAGCTATGGAAACAGAGGTCTGAGAATTTCCTGGCAGTATCCTGCTCTTATTATTTGAAGCAGCAGTGCAGGCAAAGAACATAGCCGGTATCCAGACACAGTGTGGATGTTGAACTTAAGAGGGACTGATTGTGTTATTAAAACAATTATAGTTATGATACTTTTATTCCAGTGGAACATGTTCTTCACAGTGGTAGGTCTCAGCTCCAGGCATATTTAGTATTACAGACATTGAGATTGTGATCAGAACATTCTGTGTTGAGTACCAAGCATCCATATGCTCTGTTCTCTCCATGAAGGACTTAGCATCCCAGCCTGAACTTAAAAGCAAGACAGAGAAGAGATATTTACAGGCTGAACATGAAGACAGTATGAAATTTGAAATTATGTTACCTTTTTCTTCCTGAGTATATCAGCTGCTGGCATGTGGCATCTCTTTAGCTGTGTAATGATCACTTTATAGTCCTGTGGTGTTCTTTGCTGTTCTCCACCTGCTCATTCTGCAGAGAGCTAGGCAAAATGGGATATTTTAGCTCTATTAATGTCTTTGGTTCATTGTTCAATAAGTGTTTGACTGTGACCTTTCAATTTTTGCCTCCTGTACTTGAGATTTCCAAATGGCAAGACTTAGCTTCCAGGATCAGATGAGATTATGTACAATCTAATCAGTCCCTCTGTAGAAAGCTAGGCTGTTTTAAGCACTGTCTTTACCTCCTGTGTGCATTATATGCTGGCTCTGTCCTGATAGTGGGTTAATATAGGTGTTTTTGTAAGTGGCATATAGCTGTAGAATTAAACTTGGGTTTTGGAGTAGAATAACTTAGCATTGATAACTTAGCTTGTATTTTCAGTATGTTATGTGCTTCAGCAGAAATATGATGGATACTGTAAATTTTATAGTCTGATGTTTAGCAGAATAATTAAGAGATGAAGTCATTGATCTTAAAGCTCTTTGTCATCTGTGTAGTTGAAACATAATTTATGTTTACTTTTTTGCAGCACTGTGCTGTGGCCGCTGTGCATCCCAAGAGGAAGCAAGTTACAGAACTATTGCTCAGGAAAGGAGCAAATGTTAATGAGAAAAACAAAGAGTAGGTATCCGAAAGTTTTTCATTTTTGACTCTGTCATGCTAGGAATGTAAAACTAATATCCTCCCCTCCTTTTTTTTTTCCTAGTTTCATGACGCCTTTACATGTTGCAGCTGAAAAAGCTCATAATGATGTCATGGAAGTTCTGCATAAACATGGAGCAAAGGTAACTCTATTTACACATATTTAAGGTAAAAGGCAAGAAGAAGGGTTATATTGGTTATACAGTGTTAGTTTTTATGATGGTTGTTGCTTTTTCTTCTGCATGCCTTGTGCTTCTCACGTTAACCTTGAAGTATGTTTATCTTGTATCAGTATAAGACGTTCAGGAATACCATTTGAAAATTAGGTCTTCTTTCCAAATAACTGAATACAGGCTTTAGGAGTATAGCTTACTCATTTGTAATGAATCTTGCTACTCGCTTCTAATAAATGTTTTCATCTAGGTGCCTCTTGTTGCTCTATCTTGTTGGCTTGAAAATATCCAATGTCTAAGTTTGCTGACACTGAGTTTAGTAGTCTACTGCTGGGCATCCTCTTGCTTGCTTCTCATTCTTTTGGTCAGATTGTTTTGCCGTGCTCTTTGGCCATTGATAGTTGCTGACCAAAGTAATTTGTGAATCTGTGGTGAAGTTTGCTTAGAAACACGTGGTACAGCAGAGGAAAATATAACTGTATTTAGAATGTGGTTTATACGTCTTTCAGAAATATTTCAAAATGATGTTGAGTTTCAGCAATAAACTTGACATTCATGGTAATGATATACTTAGCACTTCATTTTCTCAGAAACTCTTCTTGATGGGGACTTTATTTGCACTGGTTAAAATATACGTAATCTCCGTAATTTGGCTTTCATGGGAGCCCCACATTACTCTTTGAGTTTTTATTTTCTTTCAGGTAGCTAGAAATTAAGAAATATAACTGTAATAACAGTCTAATAGTTAGTCTTGACATTCTAGGAGGTGCTAGCAATGTAATTGTATGCATAGTTAATAGTAAGTCTTCTTATTTTGAAACAATGAATTATAATTTCTAAGGCTTTATGAGAGCTGATTGCCAGATTTCAGTATCTGATTCACTTGCGGTACTTTAACGGCATCATGAAATAGCTTAACAACAGTACCATGACAGAGTTAATTGCATTTGAGAATGCAGTGCAGTGGAGGGGGAAAGCAGGCCCAGAGGTCTCAGTTATAGTCATTAAAACCATTCATTGTTGTTTTCCCAGATTCACTCTTAATAGCATACATATGCACTCAAAGTGAAAAAAATACATTTTGCCGTAGAAATAGATACACCATCTCTTTATGGATTTGATTTTGCTTAAGGATTTGGTACTGATGGTATTTGGATAAGCACTGAACTGGATGTGCTGCAGTTTCAAGTGTGTTGATAGCAGTGTACTGCCTTCTTTGAAATAGAAGGGCTTTCTGTTCTGGGAAGCCTGCTACTATATTGTAGGTAATTAATTTAATGCTCCCTTGAAAATTTAGGTCTGTGTAGCCAAGTTAGGAGTAAACTCAAAAGACGTAATAAGGATTTACTGGAATAGCCTGATTTTATTGTTTGTGTCAGGAGCACATTCTGATGATAGCTTGTAATTCTTTTATATCCTGAAGCAGGGGTTCCTAAATCATGATGCATCAGTCACCTGTGGGCTGAGTGATGATGATAAGAAGCCCATAGTTATCTATGGTCCGTTGTTGAGTGGTGTGTTCCGTTTGTTTTTTCCATTGACAGCATGCAAATAGAGGTGCATGATGCTCATTAGAACTTATTCTTTGTATCGTGATGTATGCTTGCTAGGTTATTCTGTGGCTAGACATTCACATTTATGATCTAGCAGAGTGCTTAAGTGCATGACAGGAGACCACTCATAGTTAAAATTGTGCATTATTTCTGTATTGCAATGGATTAGGTCCTTCTTTGTCAGTCTCCAGAGTTCCTCAGCTGTAAAACGGTAGGTAGTGCAATCATAGCTTTTCATGAGAGGTGCGTCATTAAGACTTATGAGGCATTTTGAAATTCCCAGATGGTATATGCTCCAGAGTATTAATTAGTTAACTAGGCATATTTAATCACTCTAAAATATTTGTCTTTCTTGTATATTGCCATTTGACCTCATGCTCATGCTTTGACTGTAGGCATTCAGTTCATCAGACACTCTAACATTGATATTTCTTTGCTTCTGGGTCTTAGAACATGACAGCTTTAATCCTGTAAACATGATATAGGTTTTTTATTTTCTCCAGTTGTTATATTTCTGGAAGCTTTTTCTTCCTATTTACTTACTTCATGCCTTGAATTTTAGTTACTTCATAAGATGTAGTCAGATGTACTCTTTGATCCTGTCTAGTCATGATTTTTACGAGAGGGCTCTTGTGAGCTGGTGAGTCTGGTCCACCTGCAATAGCAGTCTTGCAATGAATATCCATTTGTTTTTCAGACAGCACTCCCCTGCAGTTCAAATACCTCTTTTCCATTTTGATGCTTCCTTTGCTGAGTTATTTGCAGCCAACAAACTGGTTCTTCTTTGTATTGGAAGGCTAAAAGCCCCAAACACTTAGTCTTCCCTCATACAGGAACATTGACACTTCCTAATCATCCTTACAACCCTTATCCTCGCTAGCATCAGAGGAAATCCTGGAGCTCAGGCGACAAGAATGGAATTCATTCCTCCACGGCCTTATATGATGGCACTTACATATCTCTAATGTAAATACTGAACTGATGCCTTCTTGGGTTATATTTGCCTTTTTAGTAGACACAACACGAGTACTCAGACCCTTCCTGTAGTCCTGTAGTACCCAGAGACCATCAGGGTATTTTTCTTGCAATTTTTTGTATTTGTAACCCTTCTGCACAATTCTGCCATGCCAAGATCATTAATAAAGATATTAAAACACAATTATCCCACAAGTAATTGTTGAGCAACTCACCCCCTTTCAATACATTCAATTCTTTTACCAGTCTCTATTTTTCCATATAAAATAAATTAAAATTTCCCATGTGACCTTATATCAAATGCTTACTGAAGTATGGATGGATGACACCTACCATATTTTTACTTTGCAACCATTACTTTTGTTAAAGGAAATGTACTGTGTAAGTCAGCTTTAATCTGCCTTATGGAAACCCCTACTGATTATATATAGAGAGAAACAACTTGAGAGAGATGAGTAACTAGGGCTTCAAAGAACGTGGAAATTTCTTCTGCTGAAATGCAGTGCCAAAAGGCAGACACCTGAATCTACAAATACAAAATCCAGTACTGGATTTAGGAGACAGTCATGTGAAGTTTTTTAGATGGAAAATAATTTGTGATTGTTTTAGCAGAAGAGAGGAAACTGCTGTTTTTGTAAGGAGAAGCTGTGATTTGTGTCAGACAGCAAAAGTGAGATAATGAGAAGTACGTATACTTGAGACTTTTCATGTTTTGCAAAGTGGACTGAAGTATGTTAAAGACTTTTTTAGGGTATTTGCTCGGGATGAATAAGAGAGATGGCTTGTTGTCTTGGAACCGGATTTAATTATCCTTTATTTTATCACTGTAAATTTCCTGTTTGAAGTATGTTAGACAGTAAGTGAAGGGCTGCTTGAATAATGTGCTGATCCAGAGTTATTTTAGAGCAGTATTTCGAAGAACATTTATATTGGCAAGAGTTAACCCATATTCACAAATTGCTTATTTTGGTGTGTTTTGCTGGCCTTCCCTGACAACACAGACTAGATTTGTAATTTGAACTGTGAAAAAGTCCTTAGTGCACATCACTTGCACATCAGCATGTTACATCTGAGTAATACCCATTCCATGGTCAGTGAAGACACTAACTTGTTACTTGAGTTTGCAAAGTTGACTGTCAGGTGTATGTCTAAAGCACAGATGAGAAACCTTGGGGCTTCCTAGAGTTTTCTTCAAGGCTGTAGATCATAAATACCTGTGGTTTCAAGCGCCATAACCAGTTTTCACTTATTTGCGTGAACTGCAATGTTAAACAGCATTTCACACCACTTTTTATTTGATGTTGGATATCCTGAAAGTACCTTATGAAAAATACAAGCAGAGCATCTTTAAAGAATACTCAAGCATAAACTATTATATTAGACCCAGGAACAAATCTTCAAATGCCACAACTGTATCTTTGAAAATGGTTAAAATCCTTTGTTTAAAAAGAAAATCATTTGAAGGTGGTGAACTAAGGAAAAAGTCACCTTCATCCTGTTTTGTTTCATTGCTAAGTAGTTGGATACCTCTTACAAGTAGCTCCTTGTCTTAATGTATAGATACATGGGAAATTGAAAATGTTCGAAAAGACATTTGGCTTTCTAGCAGTGCAAAAGAAAAGGATTAAGATCTTTTCTGAAGTGTAATGATTGTTGGAAAGACTGACCTGCAAGCATGCAAGCACACTGGTGTCTTGGGCATGTGTAGAGAGATGCCATGAATACTGTTTAACTGTGTTATGTTTCCAGAGGATACTGCTGAAACTATTCATCTGCAAGAGAAAATGAGCCTTTCTAAGGACATATCCAACAGTTTCACTGTTCATAATGATAGCAGAAATGGCTTCATTCTGCTCTGCTAGAAGCATATTGCTTTATAGATATTTGCATAATACATTATTTCTGTGTGTTGGAGTCACGTGTTGCCCCTTTCATGACCATGGATTTGAAAACAGTCACCATTTAGCTAGACACACACAACAGAGTTTATGACTTTGTTGTGTAATACATTTGCTTCCAACATTTTGGGTAGAGGTAAGATTTTATCGGGAAAGAATAAGCATTGAAAAATTAAATTTCCTTTAGAAATGCAGCAGGTTCTGGACTATGATGATTAACAACACAAAGAACTGTGTCATCTGTTGTGATTGCGTGGTTTATTTTCTCACTGCTTAGACATCCAAACTCAGTGACATTAATCTTGAGCTTTTATGCAAAGGGACAACTGTGGAAAGTATGGCTGTATCATGTAGGAGCTTTCAGAGTGAAACTACACCTTGTTTTTCCATTGTCGTCTTCTGACAGAGCTTGAAATTGCCACCAGTGCCTGTTCATTCCTATCCTGTTTATTGTTAGTGTTGTTCAAAGACACAAAACATACTGCAAGTTGTCTTCAAAATAAATACAGCAGGAGAGCAGTTAAAAAACTTGCATTGCAGAGGAGGATACTCTGATACTGGAGCTGCTGGCAGAGCACAAGTTTTACATGTGATTTTTAGAATGCCCATCTTCTAAAACAATCTCACAGAGAAAACTTAAGTGCTTGGAAGATGTTGCATCTTGAGCTGCTGTAGTGTCAGAGATTGGGGGTGGGGATATTTAGGGCATTTGATATGAGCAGAAAGCTGATAAGCCTGTGAAGTCTTGCCGGAAAGGTTTCCTGAATAGGTGCCAGCTGTTGGACTACCAGAAGTGCCTGGCAGCCGAGGGAATACTGCTGTAGCTGTGTACGCTACTCCAAGAGAGCAGCAGTGCAAGAGGAAAAAAATCTCTTCTGTGTCTGATGATACATGACCATTTTGATTTCTTTACTGCATCTATCCAGGATGGGGAAAAAGAAATGAAAAGGATTTTCCAGAAAAACACTTTTCCCCTGATAAATGCATTCTGCTTTCAATGCCACGGTTTGAGCAGTGGAGTGGCTGCTTTCATGCTAAAAGGTGAGGAGAGCAGAGACAGTCTGTTGGGGAATAACAGCTGTCAAATCTGTCATTTTTAACTCCTTGCAGAAAACTGGTCTGTAAAGTAATTCAGAGCTGCAGCCTTCTAATTTCACATTGCTTATAAAGGGAACCAGCT
Organism: Loriculus beryllinus; assembly: GCA_039877255.1. Lineage (NCBI taxonomy): Eukaryota > Metazoa > Chordata > Aves > Psittaciformes > Psittacidae > Loriculus > Loriculus beryllinus. Next base: position 66,592 of record JBCJKH010052692.1, on the reverse strand, counting down.
GAATATTTCTCTTGTTTTGATTAATGCAGCTGGAATAGTCACACAAATAAGGCAGTATACCTTGTACTTAACTAAAGCTTAAACTTTGGCTTTGAATTTGAAAGGACGCGTATTTTTAGACCTACTGTTGAGCAGTGGTTAACCCAGACATACATCTTATGAGGTTTGATTTTTATGATAGTTTAGTCTCAATTTGTATTTCAGTTTGTAATGCTCAAATTGATTATCATTTGGAAATAAATCCTATTGCCTTCAGCCTTAGTGCAGTGTGTTCTTGGGTTGGTTTTAGACAGTGCTGCGTGATTAGTGAGAGCAGATACGCCTCAAAGTGGACATATTCCCCATGAAATTGCCATGCAAAGCCTGATTCTGCTCCTGAGGGAAAAAAGCAGTTTCGTTTGGTGCATACATCCTTCTGTCAGCTGCAGCCCTCTTTGTCCTAGGAGTAAGCAGGCATTCCTTCAAATGGCTGACGTTATATTCTGCCACAGGAATCGATTACTGGCAAAGATAACTATTTGGAGATGGGTGAAAGGAGACCTGCATAAGACATGTGAGATGATGGATCTGATAACTCTTGCCAGTGTTCTTTTCAAATGAATATTAACATTTTTTCCAGGAACACAGTATCAAATTGTGCAGCATGAATACCTTGCTGCTGTTCTTCCACAATTTGTTCAGCACAAGCATGTTTTTAACACAGGAATTCAGTGTTACAGAAGATGTTAGTTATGATTCTCTTTCTTGGGGAAAGAGAGTTACCACCTTCTTCCAGAATCCACAAGTCTCATTTCATTCTGCCTTTACTGTCACTAAACCTGTCTAGCCCCAGACTTCTGCTTTTCTCCATGCCCTTATCAGTGGTGAAAGGTATCCGGTGTCCTGAAAGAGATGAGGATCATCATCTGAACAAAATGATGGATTTGGGACATTCAGCATCTAATTAATATTTATGATTGCAGTAAGTTTTTATTTAAAACAAAACTTTTAGGGAAATCTCATTAGAGTGGCATGCGCTGAGCACGGTTAGAAGGCGGCAGAGCTGTTCTCCTGTCTATCTTTCTGCAAGAGAGGTTTGTGATCTGAGAAATTCCTGCTTTATCAGCCTGTAGAATTGTATAGGGATATAGAAGAATTTCAGGCAATATCAAAATACACCCCAATTTATTTGTGGGTTAGTTCCTTATTCTTTCCTGTGGCTTGATACTATTTTCTTGCAAGCATTTTACTGTTTGTTTTCTTTTTTTCCTTCGCTATCTAGTAGTAGGTATTTTCTGCAGTTACCCCCCTCACTAAATTAATTACAGAATGTGTGTCTTACCCAGAATGTTCTTTCACTGGTTTTTGTGGAAAGGTAATAGGATTTGCAGACTGCATTTTAGGTGAGAAATAGCAAGCGAAACCATTGTTCTTTACCACCACAAAGATTCTGAGAAGCTAAAAAGGTGGGTTTTTACAGTAACACTCGATTATACATGCGGTTCACAGCCTGCAGTCCGTAGGCTTGGAAACAGATAACAGGTTCTGAGCTGTTTGCAGAGAATAGGGAGTAGTTCTGTATTTCATAATGTGGTAAAAAAGCTTTTGGACATTTGCATTTAAATTTGTCACGCATGGCTGCTAGATACAAAGTACCTCCTTGAAAGGTTATTTTCATCAGGGTTTTTTCCACGTTTTAAAGCTGTGTCTTATTCGCTTCCTTTCTCTGATAGTGAACCTGTGGAGATACTTTCAGTTATTTAGATACTCTGTTAGATCTTGACAGACAAATAGGTTTCCATTATATCATACTCTTTGAAAGTGATACTCCATTTTGCCTGTTTAGACAGTCTTGTAGTGAGTAGAATTATATCCATATACGTAACATTTCTGTAAAAGTACAAAAGTGAGGAAGAAATGGACTGTTTATATTCAACTTCTTCCCTCCCCCTTCCTCCCCCCCTTCATAGAATTCCTAATTTGACATCATTGTTTTGCTTTAATTCTTGGTAGTGAGTATTATTAATTCCCTTTCTGAGGATGACAGATGGTAACTTCCTTAAAGCTGGAAGGCCTTTGAATTATTTGGTTAATTATATACCTCTTTCTCCTCTTCTCTGAGAGTTCTGCTTTTCTTGCACAAACATTGGTCTTAATTGAATTTGTCAAAAGCTTGAACACTATTTTAAGTGTTGTTTTGGGGACCCTGTGTTGTCTCTTAGCCACGCCAGCATGTTAGCTGTGCAGTGTTAAAAGACAGGAAAGCGTCTGCAGTAAATTGTCTTTACGTTGGAGTGTTTATCTATTTGTCATTGGGGTTTTTTTTTAGTTGCAGTGAGGAGGAATTGATAGGTAAATTTGTATGACAGAATATTCATGTTACTGCTGCTCTTAGAGACAGGGACAGGTGCAGGCTTTTAATTATAACAATATCTTATATTGCTGCTGATTTTTCAGATGAACGCACTGGACACACTTGGTCAAACAGCCTTGCACAGGGCTGCGCTAGCAGGTCACTTGCAAACCTGCCGGCTCTTGCTGAATTACGGCTCTGATCCTTCCATCATCTCTTTACAAGGCTTCACAGCGGCGCAGATGGGAAATGAAGCAGTGCAACAGATTCTCAGTGGTGGGTAAAAGTAAAGGCTCATGCATTTGAACTTCAGCTTTTCCTTTTACAGCTGTGGATCTTTCTTCTCTTTCAATACAAGAGACATGTAGTAGTTTTGGCATCCCTCACTTCTGCCATTTCCTGCAGAAATCTACAGTATGTACTGCATGATACTTTTTCGGAAGAAAAAGAAAAAAAAATAAAAACAAAACCCCACACACAACAAAACAAAAAAGGCCCCGCTCAATTCAGTGATTTTGTGCCAGTTGGGAAGAAAATAAACATCTTGTGGATTTAGAGCTGTACAGGGAGATGTAGGAAGGCAGATGTGGGTAGTTTGAGGTGGTTTTGATAACAAGTTCCATGGCAACTGGAATATTGCTGAACATGTGAGAAACCTTTTTCCTCTCATGAGCCACCCTGTTAGATACTCCATATGTTAGCAGTCACAGACAGAGTGTTACTGGCAAAAACATACAGATAGTTCCTAAACCGTTTGAACTTAAAATCTCTTGCTTGTACAGCAGAGAAAGATTTTGTTGTGAAAGGGCTCCAGATACCATTTAGATAACGATTTGTTTATATCTTACCTTAGAAAAGGTGAATAGATGTTTGGAGAAGGTGCCACTATTATTCATCTAAGTGCTTGAGTGTTAGCATCCTCATATCCATGTCACATTTCCTTCACTGTTTTCAAGAATGTTGCCTTAAAACAGGGGGTGAGGAGTGGGGTAAGAGGCATTTTACAGCAGTGCAAGGAAGGACTGTTTTGGAGTATACCCACTCCTGAGATGTAGCTGGTTACATGGGTAGCATTACCTGTTTAAAATATGCATATGACTGTATGTATATGTATTGAGAGAGGTTAGCTGTTAATCAGAAGAAAGTAAACATATCCCCTGCTGTTAAAAAGAATAGAAGTTTGATTTAAAAACCCAGTAAACTTACAAGGATTCTGAAAACACTCATTTAATTCTTAAAAATTCATTTTCACTTGTTTACGTTTTCCAAGAAGACTAATTGCAGATGTCATACTGTTCAAGGCTGTTCAAAAGATTCAAAAGCTGAGAAAATGCATTTAGTGTAGAGTTGTTGATGCTTCATTTCTGTATTTCAGAGCTAGTAAATGAATGCTGAAATTATTTACCAAACATTACATTTTTGTAAGATTGGGTTAAAGAAATGCTTTTTCAAACTGTTGTAGCTGCCTTGATAGAGATTGCTACCTGAGTCTTGAGTTCACAACTTAAAATACTTTGCATATAGTATTAGATGGTTTTTTTCTCCCTCTTGGTTGCTGAACTACTTACCAGCTGTGAGAAAAGTCATGGCAACATCTTTCTGATGGCATAATGGCCAGTGTATACCACTTTAGTCTAGCTGCTTGTGATTTTGGTTGCAACTGGGTAGGAGTATGTCATGTAATATAAGAAAGCTTGTAAACTGAGCTTGTTTATTTTTTCAAATGCTTATTAAAAAATAGTGCTACTTTTGCTTTTCTTGAAGAGTAAGATTGGTTTTATTTCATTGCTCAGTGCAGCTTTTTGGTACTCAAGTTGTAATGTAGTGGAATTGAAATTTCTCTTTCCTGTAGTAATTAGATTGTGTTTCTGATTGATTTCCTTTTTTACCCTCACCAGAGTTAGGGTCTTTGCTATCTTATGAAGACAAGAACCGGAGAGAAGAAATAAAGAATTGCTAAGGAGCAGAGCTTTGGATCCAGTGTAGGATTTAGACTCACCTATCCCTACCTCAGGACACTGAGGTGGTAATGCTGTTGGAAAGAGTAAGGGAAGGCTTAACTTAGGTGAAGAAGGTGTGAACTAAATTCTTAACCTGCTCCAACAGCAGGAGTTTGATGCATGCCACAGTCACTAACATTTGTGTCAAACTCCTGCTGCCACCCTTCTCTTGCAGCATCTGTTTGAATCACGTAGAATCATAGGATCATTTAGGTAGGAAAAGACCTTTAAGATCATAGATTCTAACTGTTTGCTAGTGGAACTGCTCCAGAGGACTGAGGTAGACTCAAGGAAAGTTTCTGGCAGCTTTGGCTATATTGAAGGTGCCACTGTCCCTCTTCCCTGAGCTTTCTTAGCTTTTCCTTCAACTGAGAGCATTTCTTCACCTAACAGTTGAGCTTGTAGGAGTTGCTTCTCACTTCCTCTTCCTCCTTCTCTTCCTGCAGTGAGTATGGAGGCAAGGAGGTAGCAAAAGGCTACAAAATACAGACTAGGAAGAGAAAATAGGACTGCAATAGGAAATCATGGAATCATAGAATGGTTAGGGTTGGAAGGACCTTATTATCATCTATTACATCAAAGTGAGAAACAGGTTAATGTCCTTCTGTTAATGATGCCTAGTTTTCCACTCCTGTGGAAACTACAGTTACAGATTACATTGCAACATCAGGAATTGACTGGATTCTGCAGGGACTGTTAGTCTGGAAGAAGTATTTTCTCACATCTTTGCATTTTCCTACTGGGACATAATACCAGTTCTCTCTACATTTAAAGAAGTCTTTTAAGTATTTTTGGTGGAGTTCCATGTCCATCTAGAATACGTTTAGCCTATTACAACAACACAGTGACTTCCTTACAGCGTTCTTACAGAAGATTACAAGCCCAAATTCTCCTTGCCCGGTTTGTTTTGCACTAGGAAGTCATTTCTGTCACTGATCAGGAAACACACTGCTAAAATATCTATTGCATAAATCCTTGAGCTTGAGAGGAGTCACTTCTACAGTAGAAAGCAGTTTCTATAAAAATTAAGTAATCAAGATTGCCTTTTCAGCTCCTTTTTAAGCCACACTGAAGAGCTTTAGGGACAGCTTATCCACTGCTCCTTTCCAACCACTTTTCCTTCAGTGCATGCTTCCTTTCTCACAGCTATATTTCTAATGAGAAGTGGGGTGAAAAAGATTTTTGACGCCACTATCTGTCATTATTTTAGAGTAATTTATAGAGATTCCTTTTAGTCACGTATCGTTCTCATTCTGTCTGTAACCACTCCACGTTTATAACAAGAGACTGATCTCATTGTTACTCTGAAGTGCAGTACACAACTGCAGGCACTTACCATGTGGCCAGGGTCATTTTAGAAATCCCATTTCCTTTTCACTGCTTCATAGTATGAGATCTTATCACAAGTGCAGAGTGCAAAAGCTGTAATTCAGATGCTGGAATGAGCGTGTGTAACCCTGGCTGCTCACTGGCCCTGATTCAGTTTGCTGAAAGGTGCTTCTGATCATCAGCAAAACTTTGAATGTGTCCCAGCGAGCATGTAGATTTCTTACATGCAGAAGCAGTCATTTTTACCATACACAGGATTAGCAAAGCATTGAAATTCCATTTGGCAGAATAATGTCAGCTCTAAATCTGACAAGAGTTTAAATGTCAAGAGTCTAAATCTGTCTGGTTTTCACTGAAACTAAGGCTCCTTGTACAGCCATTTAGATAATACGAGCTTGAACATCACAACTCCAGCTTTGTTTTTACACATGTCAAGAGGCTTTCCCCCACTAGTTTTGAAAATGGTGAGCACAAGTTAATGTAACTTAATGATCCTAAGTAATCCTAAACCTTCTTTTTCCCTATGTAGAAAGTACACCTGTGCGCACATCTGATGTGGATTATCGGTTATTGGAAGCATCCAAAGCTGGAGACTTGGAAACTGTGAAGGTAGGTTTCAGCAGTTCCTGTTAATTTTTGCACTTTGTATTGCTGTGCAAAGCTTGTGGAAGCCTCTGCTATGAGAGTTATGGAAGTAGTGCGCAGTGGATGGTAAATCATAAAAAATTGGAAGGCAAATCTCATATTTGTTTTTTCTAGAAAGCAGTGCTTTAAGATGTGCTAAGGTGTAGATTTTTGGGTTGCTCATTCTCCCAGTCCTTCACACCATCATGTCTTTGATAGTCTCAAATGCAGTATTGCAGATGCAGCTGGAATTCTTTGAAGTAGATCCTGTGATCCTCAGAATCACAGTTTAGTAGAAGCAAGCCACAGGTGCATGATTCAATCAGAAGGCAAGCAAACAGAACTGTTAATGAGTAGGAGACTTTACATTTTAACCCATCCTTAGTCTGATGGTGAGGGTTCAGGGCATAGAATCTCAGCATCACGGAAAGGTTTGATATTGTTCATGACAAAAGAGCCTGCAGATAGACCCTTCTGCATGCATTCTCACCTTGAACTTCAGTGTGATACATATTAAAGTTTTAGCAGCAGCACTTTTGTGCACTAGCAACAACTGTAACTGCCAAGCTCAGGATTTACAGATTTATGAAGACAGCATAAGCTGGAAATGGTAACATCTGAAGAAAGTTACATGGCCTCGGACCTCCTGGTGCTTGATGATTTAGAGGCTCGCCTTTTTTAATACATAGGAGCATCTTCGTGCTGCTTCTATTACATTAGTCTTGTTTGTTATTGGAGTATGTTCAGTCATAAGTTAAAGCAGCTGTTGTTTTTTAACTTTGCCTAAGTGGAAAGAAATTTCATAGAATCATAGAATAGTTAGGGTTGGAAAGGACCTTAAGATCATCTAGTTCCAACTCCCCTGTCATAAGCAGGGACACTCCACACTAAACCATGTCACCCAAGTCTCTGTCCAACCTGGCCTTGAACACTGCCAGAGATGAAGCACTCACAACTTCTTTGGGCAACCCATTCCAGTGCCTCACCACCCGAACAGTAAAGAATTTCTTCCTCATATCCAATCTGAACTTCCCCTCTTTAAGTTTTAACCCATTATCCCTTGTCCTGTCACTACAGTCCCTAGTGAAGAGTCCATCCTCAGCATCCCTAAAGGCCCCCTTCAGATACTGGAAGGCTGCTATGAGGTCTCTACGCAGCCTTCTCTTCTCCAGGCTGAACAGTCCCAACTTTCTCA
>JBCJKH010052692.1:0-31120 GCA_039877255.1 Loriculus beryllinus | reverse complement strand
ACGCATCCCTCCGTGCCCTTCGCCACTAGATGATGCTGCAGTGATGGAGAGTGGTCTCCTGCCCCAGGATGTGCAAGTAGGCTCCTGGCAGCACAGGGGGAATCCTTAAGGCCCCACCACTCCCTTGGAACCGGAGCTCCAAGAACTCTGCAATGCTCTTCGCTGCCTCAAAGTCTCTGTTCTCAGGTTTAGCCCCCTACACACCGCTAGCCAAAACCCCAGTACAAAGCCATCAAAGACGATGGAGAGGGGATTTGATGCGAGCATCCTCTGACTTCAATGGGAAAAGCTGCTCTCAGGCCAAGGACTGTTCAGTTCCCAGCCTCCTCAGATACACCATCCTGCTGCAAAGCACAGGGAGGTCTCCAGCTTTCCCAGCTTGACCCTCCAGCCCAGAGCTCACCAAAACCAATGGGTCAGGGGAGCCCTGGCACTGGCCAGGTACACTGAAGCTAACCCCACAGCAAAGCAGCTCTCCAGAGAGGTGCCCATTGCCTCTCAAGGACACAGGTGTGAACTGAACAGGCGAGTGCCCTGTGAAAGAGCAGCTGCTCCCCTGACCCGCTGCCAGGGGGATAAGCAAAGGTGACCTCAGGTCTTCCTAACAGCAGGTAAAACAAGAGCAAACCCCACTGGCTTCCCAGGTCAGAGAAACTGCCATGTTGGCTGCAAATAAACACTTCAGGTGAGATTTTCTTCTCCCATTCAAATCGAATCAAAACCCCTGGCATCCTTGTGGAGTCTGACCTTGAGCCTCAAAACCAACAGAAATCAGGTATTGAACTAGCGCCACAGGAATCTCGCTAGACCAAGCCCTGATTCCCAGGATAGCTCCTGAAGGCTCACCTCAACTGCTGGTCCTGTGCCTGCATTTGGGCTTGCCAGAGCACACACACACAAGGACACATGCTCCTTACCCAGCCTCAGCTCTGAGACTGCCCTGAAGAAGACAGTCACAACAGCATCGGATGTAAGTGTCCCCAGCAAAGCAGCCCAGGAATGCCTAAGCAGCTAGAGACAGACACTGCCTGTATCCCAGTGTCCTTCCTGGTATCATCCCCCTACACAAGGAAAGGCTCTGGCACCTTGAAGGAGGACCATGCATGTGCATCCCTGGATTTGCACTGTCCCTCCCACAGGAGCAGGACCGCTTGCAGAGGCTCCGTTTCCAAGACCTGACATCCCTTTGCGGTCCTACTGGTTCAACTTGGAAGAGCACCCAAAACCAAGTGCCCCGTCTATCTTCAGGGGGTCTGATCCCAAAATCTCTAGATCTATCACACTCAGGTGGCCATCGCACCGTCTTGAGCTGCTTAGGGTGATGTGTGCCTCAGAAAGGCCAACCAACCCTTTCAAACAAAGGGGTATCTCTTCAATGTACCCTTATCAGCTCTAACGCCTGTTTGGCCAAGCACCACATCCAGCTGCTCCATCCAGGGGTGTGCAGCTGCTGGCCGTGCATGTGAGCCCTGCCAACACAGGAACCATGCTGGTACCCATCACCCAGCAGCACCCAGCAGGGCAGTTTCACAGGGAGCCTGGCCGCAGTCTGATCTACACAAAACACACACAGGTCTTTGCTGTGACCTGTACCCAATACACCTGCACTCGGACCCGCACAGTGCAAGGTTAGCACGGCTCTTGTGAAAGCCCAACCATCTTAGCAGCTCTGTGGTAAGGAAGGAAGAAGTCTCCTGTGCCAAGACCGAGTCTCTAGGAGCCCGTTCCTCAAAAGTAAAAGGCTGGAAACCCCAAGCACCCTGCCACAGGGACACCAGAAGCCCTCAGCTGTCAAAGGCTACCCCTGAAGCATAGCCAGTGTTTCCTAACACTCGCACGGCTCCCAGCACCACGACGGCTCATGGCGAAGGACCAGCGAGCGTGTACCCGAGCCAGCCCTCGCTGTGCCGGCGCTCCCGCAGCAGCACATCGTATGGCATCCTCGGAACAGCTCCTGCTGGTTTTACTGTGCCTAATACAACGCAAGTGCCAGCTCCCCCATCTATCAACCCTCCTAATGGATTTGCTACTCTGCATACACATCCTCTCCCCTGCTGTAAGTAAACCCAGGGATAAATTAACTCTCAGGCTATAAACAAAGAAGAAAGCCCCCACAGAGCTCATGCAGGAGCCCCAGCTGCGCATCCCCTCCCCTCAATCACCTCGCGGCAATTCTCAGGACCACTCGCAGCACTTCATTCACCGCACGCCGGCGCTCAGAGCGCGGCGGGGGGAAAGCTCCGGTCGCAAAGGGAACAAACACAGAGGCATGTGGGGAGAGCTCTGCCCGCTGCAAAGCGGCACTGGCGGCGTGGGGCTGAGCTCAGGCAAGGAGGGGGCTCCCATACACACACACGCTTCCAAAGGGGTTCGCATCTCTCTTCCCGGGGTCGAGGCCGCTCGGCCCAACCCGGGCACGGTACCTCGGGGACCACCGGGCATCCCCCCTTCCCCCCCCCCCCCCGCTACTATCACGATACCCGGCCCCCGCCGGTACCTGCGAGGAGGCGGATGTCGGCGCGCGCCGTGTCGCGGCGGAGCGCGCGCACCACGAGCGCCACGGTGCTGTCCTCGCGCAGGGCCTCCGCGCGCGGGCTGCGCTCGTCGTACACCACGACGGCGGCGTAGAGCCCGGCGCGCAGCCGCGCTCGCACGTCCCCCTCCGCCGGCAGGATCTGATCCAGGCTCACGGCACCTTTCGCCCGACGGCGCACGATCGTGTTGCACCTCACGTTCAACGCGCCGCGGATATGCCCGGCGCTGTGAGCCAAAAACGGACGGCAATCCAACACCAGGCACCGCCCGCTACCACCGCCGGCTTCTTCGCGGCACACCAGCCGCCGCAGAGCGCTGCCTTCCATCTCACGCAGACCCTCCGTGGCTACCATGGCGGGGATATGGACCGGCAGAGAGGGAGGAAGAGGAAGGTGGGGGGAACGGGGGGGGGAACCCCGCTGCCGGTGCCTTTCGCGCACCCCCGCGCTCGACGGACGGCTGAGCCTTTACTACCCCGGGGGGGGGGGGGTGGGGGGGGAAGTGAGCGGCGTGCGCGCTCCCGCCCCTTCGCCCCGCCCCGCCTCCCATTCACAAAAATACCTCCGGCCATGTTTGCCCTCCGTTTATGAATGAAGCAAGGATTTTGGAGGGAGGAGGAGGGGGAAGAGAGCGTGTCTTTGCTCCTGCCCAGGCTGGGCTGGCTAGCACCAAGGAGGGAGTTCTGCAGCCCGTTCTGTGCTGTATAGACTCTATAGGTGCCTGCCGCTGAGCACATCGGGCGCATGTGCCCGCATAGAGCACACGGCCGCGTTGTCTCTGTCTGAAAACAGCTAGATAAAACACCACAGCACCCCGCCTGGGGAGCAGCCCCGTGGAAGGGTCTTCAATCTGATTCCTCGCTGTTAACTATATGACTATTAACTGGTTTTGGTTAAAAGTCAAAGGGAGAAATTGACAGCCCTGAAGTGACCCCGAGGGGATCTCCCCATAACCACCACCTTGCACCAAGTCATTTCACCCACAGGTCCCCATTAGGTTGCTTTCGAGCTACAGCGATGCCACAAGCCCCAGTGCCAACAACCGTGCTCAGGGCATTTCCTGAGAACAGATGCTTGCCGGTTCCAGGTGGGTCTGCTCCAGAGACCTGACAGTGCCCAAATGCAGACCTGGACCTTGTGGGAGTAAGGTGAAGGGCCAAATGGTTACCCAAGCCCATCTGCCCTGGTCACTGCTTTCTACAGAGGGCAGCATTTTGGACAGGCAGCGTGAATTCCCTTCCCCTGCATGCCCATAGCTGTTGATTTGGACAGGGTAACACCTTGCTGTGTGTGCCCACCTGAGAGGAATACAGCCTACCACGCATGTTCTACAGCTGTGTCCCACTGCTGCCTCTCCCGCACACTCTGCTCTCTGACTGCTGCTGGATTCTGCCCTCCATCTGCGTCAGCCTGATCTTTGCACCCCTACCCTTTGTATGCTGTGCCAACCTTTCCCCAGCCAAGCAGAGCTATGGGGGAAACATAGCTGCCATTTGTGTAATACACCCCCTCCAGGAATTTATTTGGGCCTGCTGCCTAATGCAGCAGGGGTGAAAGGCTGATTTTCTCCCCTTCCAACCTGCAGCAGGCACAAGGGAAGAAGAAACCTATTTCTACTGAAGTAGACTCTGAGTGGCCAGCGACATGCCAGGGACACATTTTCTTCCTTTAGAGACCGCTACCAGAGACAAAAAACCTCAAACTGAGAATCTGATTTCAAAGTAATTGAAAATGATGCTCTCTTAGCATGACTGGAACTCAAGCTGGACCATCAGAAATGTCTCAGGGAGCTGATGCCAAAGTACTCTTGTTTCTTTGCTCCTCTTGCCCACTATCATGGGCCACCCAGCCAGGATCCACCACTGAGGATAAAAAGGGATCTCCCTCACCGCAGTTAGCTGAGAAGGAAACCTTGTTAGCCTTGTTTGTTATGATGGGACAACCAAGAGCCACCAGAAACACTTGTAAGGCAGAAGCCACAAGGCAAAAGAAGGAACACAATTCCTGGGGTGGAGGGGCAGGGGATGCAGAAAGGGCTGAGGAAAGGGGGAAGGATGGGGATGGGAGAAGCCCATATGGCTTCATATTCTGACTTCGCAAACCTAGAGGAGCGTGAAAGCTAGTATTCCTGTCAGTCGGCATCTGCATAGCATAAACTGAAATATGCCCTGCTGGAAAACAACCAACCAAAAGAAAAGGGAGGGAGAGCAAGAGACATTCATTTCCTTCGCAACAGAGTCGAAGAATCATCTTGTATAGGGCCCTGGCCAGAGGAGGCAATTGTTGAAAGAAGCTGGAGGGAAATGAATTGCCAAAGGAGGCGCATATTTACATGATTAAATGTCAGTGTGTACCTTGAATTAAGGAAAAGGAATTTACACCTCATCTCACTGTGGCAGTGGAAACCAAATTAGAGCCAGGCTGTGAATTTGCCAGCCAATAGAGACCCATTTGTTTGGCTATCTGAAGGCTTATCCTGCCCAGAGAAATGCTGAGGTACGAGTCCCCCTGGGTGGGCAATTTGCTGAGCTCAGCCCAGTTCCCTCTGGGCTCCTCCAGGCTTTCCTGGCTCTGCTCCCCCAGCTCCTGGCCCCAGCCGGCGCTCACACGTGAGGCTCTGGCATGCTGCATCACGCCACAGGCCTCAGCCACAGGGCAGATGTGCCTCCCTCTGTACCACCTGGACTGGGCACAGGCCATGGTTTTGCTATGCAGGAGTTATCCCACGAGCTCGATTCGCCCCATCCTCCTGGTCAGCCGGCTGTGCTGAGCTGTATCCCTGCCACTCTTAGCACGTGGCAGAGGTTGCGGCATAAGGATGGCGGCACCTTCCCCCAGCAGCTCCCAGCGGTTAGCCAAAGGGTTGAGTGGTTTGCCCTGGCATGTGCAGGAAGCCTGTGGCAGAAGTGAAAGGCAGAATCAAGGTCGTAACAACTCACAAGTCTGCACTTACCCACAGAACCCAGCCTTGCCGGGGTGCTGCGGGGTCATTGCTCCTCTCTGTCCTCATGCTCCACGTTATGGTTCTCTTTTCATAGTGTCTTTCTCCCAGCCTTTCCAGGCTGGGGGAAGCATCCTCCTGTCTGCAAAGGGCAGTGCAGCACTGATGGAGTTAACAGATTCATGTTAATAAATCCAGGCTCTCTTTTCCTCTAGGGCATATTTGCATATTAATGGAGGGGAATTGTAACGAACCTGTCTAGGGAGGCTAAAGGGAAAATTATGCAAGGTTGGTTAAGGAGGTGGAGGAGGGGAAAATGTTCATTTCCAGCACTTTCCAACCCCTCAGCTGCAAAAGCACGTGAGCAAGCTGAGCTCCAGGGCAGCACCTTGCTGAGCCTGGGACATCCTGGGTGGGGAAGGGAGTACCTGAGCACAGGTGGCTGTTCAGACCCACCTGCATCCCTCCTGTACTGGCTTCTCATGGCTACGCTTCACATTGGCCCAGACATTACTTTAAACCCAGGGCCACGACAGCACATTTCAGCAAGTGTGTCCCAAAGCATCACGCTGTCCTCCAAGGCATCCAGATAAAACGCAGCTCCTGGTGGGCTGTCAGCAGAGCAGCTCGTACACAGCTCGCTTTCAGCAGTGCATCTGAGGGCTTTTCAGCAGCACTGTGCTTGGTGCAGGGAGTAATGGAGACAGAGAAGCGGATTTGACCCAGGCTGGGCTGAAGCACCTCCCTTTTTCATCCCTGCTCCTTCACATGGTGCTGTAAGTAGCTGCAGCAGACAGAATCATAGCATGGTTTGGGTTGGAAAGGACCTTAAGATCATCCAGTTCCAACCCCCCTGCCATGGGCAGAGACACTTCCCACTATACCATTTCACCCAACCCTGCCACAATCTTTGTTGCCTCAAACCCCAAAGGCCCACACATCAGCCCAAAAGCCTCTGACAGCGCATGAAAAATGCCAGGAGCTTTGGCACATCTGCTTTATATACTCAGGCCTCAGTTAATGCTCCCACACCAGTGAACTGCCCTACAGATTTTACCTCCAGGACAAATAATCTGCTGCTTTTGCCCCGCAATAGCAGACAGACCGAGGGTATATTGTCATGGGGATATCAGCTATAAATCACTAAATAGGAGAATAAATCAGCTATAAATCACTAGATAGGATGCCCCCCTCCTCCGATGTAGATGACGACATGGAATAAGCAACCCTTCTTCAAAACAGCAATAGGGCACTCCAAGGCCCCCAACAGCTGCAGCCTATTTGTGCCCATGCAAATGTGATCAGGGCAGGACCCACTCAAATCAGCAGGATGCAAAGTGGCCCAAGCCATTTTCTGCTGCAGGTTTGCTTGCCTGTGGAAAGTCCCCATGCTGTTTCCTTTTCACCTGGCTTTCCCTGGGGCAGAAGTGTGAGGAGACACAAACCGCAGGGCTTGGATCTTAGCTGATGGTGGCATTCCCAAGAGACCAGCCATGACACAGGGCTCAGCAGGGGCAGAGCCAGTCTTGGCTGTGCCCTGGGCAGAGCATATTCCAGTGCATGGTTCAGTTGAGTGGTGCCTGGTTGGATGTAGGGTCATTGCTACAACCATGGCAGACAAGGGCAAGCCACCCCAGCAAGCTGCTTCCTGAGAAGAGAATCTGCATGAGCTGTCCTTGACATTTTGTCACATTTGATACAACTGCAGCACTGTGGCGGCTGTCAGACCCCATCAGCACCCTCTGCCCATCCCCTCAATTCTCCTGTCTTCTTCAAAAACCCTGAAGTTTTCCTTGTTCCAGGTGTCAGGACACACATGGTCTATGATCGTGTTATCACAACCATGGATTATAAAGCAGATACATAAATGAGGTGGATAAAACAAGCACAAAGGTCCCTTTAACCCCCCAAATTTCATGTTCTGTGGGCATTAGACTAGTACCTTTGGTTGTGGTATTTGGGGATGCAGCAGAGCCAGAAAAGTGAACCTGTGAGGCAAGCTGACCCCCTCCTCTCAGCTCGCTGCAAGACAGACTTGGTGTAAGGAAACTAGATTGAAATCAGTGAAAGATATGGCATTTTAACCTTTAACATCACCCGTGACATTTAGCCTTTAACATACATTGGATCCCACATGGTTGTGAAGCCAGAGATCACTCCTAAAAGCTCTACAGCCCCAGTACAGTATTTAATTGCAGGCATGCGGATGCCAGCAGCTGCCTCATTTGGGGACATCACTGCTTGCAAGTTGAAAGAGAAATGCCTCACTCGAATTTCCCTGTGTTTGGATAAGCATCCGGCCTCAGTGATAGGATTGAAGCTGAGCTTTGAATGACGTTTTTTGCTAGGAAGAAAGGGCTGGGGAAGAGACATTTCTCCCCTGGGCTTAAGAAGATCACAAATAAGGCAGTGTTATGTAAGTGTGACCATAACCTATTTATACATAGCGTCAGATTCATACAACCAGGCTATGAATGACAAATCTTCCACTAATTTCTATGAATATAACAGTGGTACCTGTTTGAGTTTAGAAACAGCAGTGGAAATGTATGGTGCTCTGTGTCAGCAGTAACTGGGGCTCCCTTCCAAATTAGGCAGAGGTGACTTGTGTCCGGCACCTCTCCTTACACAGTGGGTGCAGCTGGCTTCAGGCAGCTCCTGAGCACCCATTCCTGATCCCAAGGCCCAAATGGCGGGCACCGTGGGAATGGAAACCTGCTGCCTTTCCTGGGATGAACCTGGGCTCTCGTCCCTCAAGCAGTGTGCCAGGCAGGAGGAGGGCTCCTTGGAGGCTCTGTCAGCAGGACTGTGCCCTGTGATGAGGCTTGGAAATGCTGAGTGTTCACCCAGGTGTCAAGGCACAGGAACCAAAAGTGTCAGCTACCAAGGTCAAGCCAGCGTAAGGAGCACCAGCTCACACGCAGTGCTAACCAGGTGGATGCCTTGCTACAGGACCCTGTGTGTGCTCAGAGCCTACAGGGTTTCAAAACCAAAAAGACATTCCTGGAAGCAAAGATTGTCGGGGGTTACTAAACACAGAGATGTTCAGAGGCTAGAAGTGTAGCTGGAGTCCTTACGGCATACACGTGCCCTGTTCCCATATATCTGTCCCTGATCTTGCTGCTGCTCAGTGGAGAGTTGCTGAGCAGAGTGGTCTGAACCAAAATGGCCACACTTAGGCTAATGCAGCCTTGGCTGTGTGGATCTAACTTGTTTGGCAAGTTATCTGGGGATCAAGATAATGGCAACTGTATATAAAGAATCAAAGGAAGACTCAAACCCAGAAATGGCCACTGAGGCAGCAGTCGTCATATTTGCCATGAGACAGAGCTCCCAATCAGGTTCAAGTTTAAAGCCAGGCTTCTTTCTTCTCCATCGCCCCAGGCTGGGTTCTGCCTTGAGCACTGTCTCAGCGCAGCAAACGGTTGCACATCACTGCTTCTGCCACAGTCCCTCTCGTGGTCCCTGTGCCAGCAGCCGTGGCCTCTGGAGACCTGAGCATCGCAGCATCTGCGGGAGGCTGTGGAAGGGGAGAAAGTCTGAAATCCCTGTGGGGCTCCTTTGTGCCTCTGGCTAATCTTCCTTCCCTGCCTCACAGATGATCTCAGCTCCCGCTTGCAGCCTGATCACACAAATCCAGGCGGGACACATGGCCCTGGCTTGTCATGCCCTGCTGTCCCCCGCCGGAGATGAGGCAGCCGTAGGTCAAGTGTGGATGGCCCAGGGGGTCACAAGTGATCACAGCTGCCGTGATGTTTTCCTAGACACCCCCAGCAGAGCCCTGTGACTGATTCACCTCCTGTCTTGGTGCATCAGGCATTGACTCACACCCAAAATGCGTCAGATGGTTGTACCCGTGAAGGGCTTCATGGACTTTACCCCGAGTGTCCCCATTACACTTTGGAGCTAGACCTTCTTCTGGAGGGGCAGGCGGATGGGAAACCTTTGTTGGCAATATCTGTGCCTCCGTAAGGAATGTGAAACTGGGCTGGACAGCTCTTCCAGCCTTCTGCCATTCAGTTCTCAGTGATTTCCTGTGCCAGCGTGAGGTCTCTTGCAATAAAAGACCTGATCTGAGAAAGACCTAATCCTGCTGTCTTCGCACTCTTGATAAAGCCCTTGGTAGCTCCAGCAGGGACAGAAGGAAGCAGCAGAGACCACAGGCTGTCGGGCTGCTGCCAAACAGATGCTTTCATGGCTGAAATCAACTTGTGCAGCAGTTGGCACGCAGACAGAGAGGCACGTGCCACAGCCTGGCTGGCACGAGTTTGTGCCCTTGAAAAGGAGCTCGCTCTTTCTGCTCTCTGCTTTGCCCAGTGAGCTCACTGTAAGGAAAAGGAAACCCCTAGCAGAATAGGAGGCGCTCCTTGGTGCTTTGCCCAGCCAGAGTCCACCTCTACCCTGTTGACTGTCTGAGCAGCTGCCCCCAAACCAGACAGCTCAGCCCCAGGAGTGGTGTCAAGCACCAGCAGTGCTGGCTCAGAAGGAATGAGGGAAAACCACCAAACAGTAGAGACAGTGAGCAGTAGAACAGCAGGAACAGCACAAACAGTAAAACTGTACACAAAACAGATGCATTTAGTAGATGTCCCAGCAAGTCCAACAATGCTGGGAGCACTCAGGGGCTTTTTGTACTCCAACTGTAATACAGAGATGGGAAAAGTCCACCCGGATCAATGACCTGGCTGCAAGGACAGCTAACCTGCTTCAGGCACCTTGAAACAGCGTGAACCTGGTTGAGCAAACCAGCGCTTCCCAGGCAACTCTTCCTGTCTCATGCAATGTGCCTGGGGGACTTCCTGAGCCAGGTCTGGGATCTGTGTCCCTAATGACCCCTAATAGATTTTTCCTCCATGAATAGGCCCAGGTGCTTTTTGAACTCATGCAAATGTTCAGCATCCTGCAGCGAGGAGTTCCACTGCCTCATTATGCCATGGCCACTTCCTTGGGCTTGCTTTGAACCCGCCACCTCCTTGTTTCACTGCTTCTCTTCATTTCTGTCCTGGAA
This sequence comes from Loriculus beryllinus, assembly GCA_039877255.1. Lineage (NCBI taxonomy): Eukaryota > Metazoa > Chordata > Aves > Psittaciformes > Psittacidae > Loriculus > Loriculus beryllinus. The sequence goes on along the minus strand of JBCJKH010052692.1, from coordinate 20,637 downwards.
GAGACAGTCATTTCAAACTCATCTGCCCCCCAGCTATGGGAGCAGAAGAAATGGCATCTTGCTTGCTGCTGTATATGGGGACCTAACAGTGTTGCCCTGAATTAACTAATGAGCTCTAAGTATAATCCTGCCCAACTAATTCCAGAAAACACTGCCCTTCGTGCAGCCTGTTTGCTCTGTCACACAAGTATGCACAGCCAGGTTTCTGCTCAGCATCTGCTCTCCATCATCAAGACTTGCTAAACTATTTTCTCAGGACATCACCTTCTGAGAATGACACCGTATAGCACCATGCTCTTCTCAGCGGATGGAAATGGTTTATGGAAGTCTTCCTGTGAGGTGAGAGCTCCTCATGTTGCTGGTCATCCAAATCCTATCATTCTGGGCTCTGAGCTCCAGCTCGTGGGATGTAATGATTAGCAGAGAGGAAGTGGTGTTTTTGTAGAGTTTGGTGTGAAGTGAGAGCTCACACACATTTGGACTGGTTTGTGCTGGTCTGTGCTGCTGGCACACACTCACCGGTGGCTGATAATAAAGGGAGAAGTGGCCAGATCAACACTTCCAAAGGCAAAGAGGAATGAATACATATTCTCCAGCAAGCTTTGCCGGGGGAGCGTGGGGAGGCAAAACGTGTGGGTAGGACAAGTCATGTATGCAGACGAATGGGTATATGGGGTCTGGGGGCTGTTCTCACCTGTTTTCAGCATCACTGCTGTTAAGTCCCCAGCACACAGCTCCAGTGACAAGGCCATCTGTTCTGCCATGACAGCTGGCAGCTAGCAGAGGCTAGCATGAACAGTCTGCCTCCTTTGGAGCCAGCATACTGCCAAACTTGCTAAGGAAAGCCATTTCAGCCATGCCAGCTGAAAGCCACCTGCTGCCATGGTCAGAGACGTGTGGGCACCGTGGCACCAGGCTCTGCCAGCCTCACACCGCATCCCTCTTGTGCTGCGAGGCGGACAAGTCCCAGGGAATCTCTTTTCTCCCTCACATTTTAGCAGGGAGAAGCTATGGCCGGGCTGCTCTCCCTGGGTGGACTTTCTCCGTTGGGTTTTCTTCTTTCATTTTCTGTTGGCAAAAACAGAAGGATTTTTCTCTGTCTCTTTCAGTATTCCTGGTGTGACCATTACTCAGAGGCTGGGGAGCAGCGTGGTGACTGAGACTGCTGGGCATGAGGAAAGACTGACATAGGAAAATGCAGTGAGGAGGAGGAAGGGGCACAGACAGTGCGGCCCCACGGGCTGTCCAAAGGGCAGAGCGATGATGACAGAGTGCACAAAAGAGGAAGCAAAAGGAAAAAATGGGGAACTGCCAGCCTTTTAGGGCTGAAATCGTGGCTTCTTTGGGGAAGGTGTGCAAGACCAAGTCCCCAGAGCACGTTATGGGGCCGTGTGTGCCCAGCTGGTGACCGGGGGCCTCACAGCTGTCTGCTCCAGACCTCCCAGGCCACCTCTGGGAGCTTTTCTGGGAGGCATTGCCCTTGCTAGTACCATAAACCTGAACCCCGTCTGCTACGTACTGATCCCACACACCTTGCTGCGAGGGGAGAGGGGTTGTCTGTAATCACAGGGATCCCCTGGGGATGGCCACATCCTTCCCAGTGTTCACCAGGCTTCCTCATGCAGAGAAGGGGTCCAGCACCAGTTCTGGGAAAGCCAGCCCCAGCTGCTGCCTTTGGAGCATCCTGCAACTTCTCAATATCCTTGGCTATCTCCTGAATAGAGAAATAGCCGGCTGGTGGACCTGACCCAGCTCTGAATGCACTGCTTAGAGAAGTAAACCAAAACTATAATTTCAAAACCAGGAGGGTTTGTTTGAAGAAGCTAAACTGAGACAATTCACCCAAAAGCAGGGACCTCAACAGGGTTATCACCACATTAAGGGAACCTCATTAATCAGGATTAGCACCTGGGATCTCCTGCTGAGGTCAACGCCAGAGGTGCAGTTGCGACCCATGGCAGTCCCTGCACCCCTTTGCACAGCGTGCCGGTTTCAGTTCCACCCAAAACTCCTCCTGGGCTTAAGTGAGTGGTATAGGACAGAAGAGGAAAGGAAAATTTCCAACAGAAGGTTTTTCCAGAGGTTTCCATTGCATTCATTTGGCGTTGGAAAAGCTCACTCTGTCTGCAAGGAAAACTCCTGTCAGCGTGGCCACACAATTGCTTTTGCAGAAGAATTCTGAGTGACACAGTGGTATCTCTCCTGCAAAATTCCTGGGCCAAGAAAAAACCTACCTGACTTTCCTCCCTGTATTTGGAGAGCAAATTATGAGGGATGCGCGTTTGATTCGTCACGTGAGGGCTGGCCTCGTTCTTTCTGTGTGCTTGGGGAAAACTGCAGAGGTCTCAAGACAAAGCTGAGCTTTCCAATCCTAGTGAAATCTGTTGTGATGATTTTCCCCCTCCCCTCCCTGTGTTACACTTGTCCCTGTCAGCTTGGCGGCTGGACCATCAAGGAAACCCACTCTGCATCATTGAGATGTCCCATCTCATCCTACCCCATCCTGTCCAGCAGAAAAGGGCAACGGGGAAAGAGTCCATTTCTTACACCACACTGCCTTGTTTCTGCACTTCCTCAATTGAACTGTTGGAAGAAAATAGCTGTGCCAAAGCAATAGGGACTGTAAAGAGCCTAGAAACACAAAAACCACGAGGGCAGAGCATCCTTCCTCCCAGGAAAGTGCACCCAGGGCATACCGCAAGCACTGATGTACATATGCCTGTGGTGGCAGGGTCTCATGGGGAAAGGGATTAGGATGAACCAGTGTTTTTAATTCTACACATTAATTTTGCCACAGCCTTACCAGTTCAATGCTGAGCTGGTTTGGGCCACACACATCCCTAAGCATTGCCAGTGCCTGTCGCATGGGGAGCAAAGGCATGCTTAGCCAGCATGGACCGGTTTTGTATTAGCCCATTTCCTCCTCCCTGACAGGGAGAAATTTGTCTTGCGTTAGTGTTGTTTCCTACCCACTTGGAAAGGAAGAAGTGGGTGGTGGCCACATCCCCTTCTCTGAAGGCCATCCCCGGTGAAGGGGGCCCTGGGGCTGGAGGGGAGGGAGCAGAGGGGGCCCGCTTTGCCTCAGCGTCCGCTCGAAGCACATCAGACTCAGCCTTTAACCTCCATCATAGAGCCATGGGTCAGCCCTGTCTGGAACACACCATCTTCCTCCTCGTCTGACCATCACAGCAGCACAGACTGCTCCTCGCTGCGCAGCAATGCTGGCCGCAGACCTGCCTTCCCACAGCATCCCTTAGTCTGAAATCCCTGGCAGGCAAAATGTCCTCTTTGTCCCCGTTTCCCCCAGCAGCTCTGCATCCCACATTGTTCACCTCTCAGCAGGCAGTGCTCTGACGTGACTGCAGGTGCTGGCAGGGAGGTTGGGTAGCTGCTGTGGCCACTGGCCATGAGACACAAAGTCCCAGCAGGGAAGGCTGGCCAGGCTCATGAATGACCGCTGCTTGCTCGATGTACTGAGCAAATACTGCTAACAAGCAGCTGTAATCTCCTGGCTTTGTGCCCTCCCCCTTCTTCATGCACAGAAGCAGTGTGAGGGTGTCAGAGCAGGCATCTCCCTCCTCAGCACCCTGTGTGCTTGCAAGCTGGGACCAGCCAAGATACTCTGCAGAGCTGCACCAGCCGGCATGGCCCCTTTCCCTCTTCGCTTGATCCTGCAGCCTCTGGGCCAGAGCAGCTATTATACCTGCTGCGTGGCTTCTCAGATTCTCCTCTGCACATGGCAGTGTAAGGATGCATGTGCTTAAAACCAGATACCCACCCACTCAGGCCAATTGAATACCCATCTCACTCAATTGTGGGGTAGGGAAGGGGGAGAGGCATGCTTTTTTCACTCAAACACATATTCATCCTTGCTGGCATATTTGAACCCTTAGATGCTTCCTCTGAGAGCCAATGCTCTTTGGCATTAAAAACTGACTCTAGCATTATTGTGTTGTCGGTGGAAGAGCTCTTATTATTAGGGGCAGAGGAAAGAAAGGGTTGGAAACATATTCCATTTCCTAGAGGCGGCCGCTTTTTCCTCCTCCCAAATTGCCCAGTCAACCACAAGATGAGTCACTGGTCTCCTGCATTTCCACCTGACCCACTTTTGGCTTGCCAGGGCTGACTGCAGAGCTTTTGTTTCTAGGACGCACATACGCACAGCCATGGCGCTGCGGTGTTTTGGGCTTCTCCTCTGTCAAATAACCTGGAAGCAGGGAAGCTTTTCACCCCTGGGCTTCCCTTGAAGGCACAAAGTGATGACCGTCCCAAGCCGCCATCATCCAGGCTTTAGTGGGGCCCTTGCCTGAGCTCTGTGCAGCTGCTGCCGGGAGGTTTGATCCCTGGCAATTCCAAGCTGAGCCCGGGGGTCCGGGGCTGTGAAGCCGTTATCTGTGGTTAGGCTTCCCCCTGGGGAAGCTGAAAGGAATAAACAGCAGATGGGACAGCTTGTTCCGCTCCCGTGCTAATGGGTTTCAGCAGGCTGCTCCTAATTTGCATCACTCCTGTCTGTGAAAAGGTACTGTCACCAGTTGGGATGCTCATGCAGCCCAAAGGAGCAGCATCTCTCAGAGGTGCTCTGATGACTACCTGTTCTCCTCCTCAGTGCTGTGTCCAGCATGGAGCCCTCCTTTTCCAAACCCAGAAGGAGCACTGTTTTGAACCACAGTTGAAATGGTTAGATGAGAAACACAGATTAGCAGCAGAAAGCAGAAATGGCATCCCAGGCACAGGAATAGCCCTGGGCAGCAGTATAAATAAACAGCATTTGCTCTATTTTGTGCATGGTGGTGTCATGATTTTTTTTTTTTCCACAGCCCAAGGGAAATTCCCAAGGGTGAAATGTCCATCCCAATCATATTTTCCATGTCCAATTCCTTGTACTTCCTATCCGCTCAGACATCACATCGTGCAGGGTGTTGCAGGGGACCTGCCTTGCAACCAAATCATGCCTTGCTTTTGCCTTCCTTTGCTTCTTCGTCTGTCCCCAGCTATAATTGCTTGTCTGTCTCTCTCCCTAGCTCCTGATGCAGTGCCTGAAAGAGCCCCTGCCTGGCCTGTCTCCTTCAGCCAGTCCTTGGCTTGCTTGCCTGTCACCATGATTTCTTGTAGTCTCTCACTTAGGATCTCAAATTCAGATAAGTCTCCATTCCTCAAGCCAATGGCTATGGCCCTCGTGGCTCAGGTGCAGGGCAGCAAAAAAACCCAAGCCTACCCAAAGGGCATGATGGGACTCTCAGGAAAAACTCACTGAAGAGGGGCAGCAAAGGGGAAAGTTGCACTTATTTGGCTGCTAAAAGTAGGACAAGATAGAGCTGTGAAAGCCCACTGTGGCTCAGTACCTGTCCCACACAGGGCAACATCCAGGTTATCCCAGACCTAACTCCAGCTCCACTTGTGCTGAATGGAGGACATTAATTGTTAGCCTTAAAAACCTTCCCTAGCCAGCTGCTGCCTGCGGTACAATGTTCGTATCCATGCGCTGCCCACTCTGTACCCCAAGGATGTGCAGAGCCCACTACAGCAAGCAGCCATAGAGTGGCATCTCCTTTCAGCTCTCCGCAGCACCTGGTAAACAACGAGCAACTGAGCCAGCAAGCAAATAACTTGGTTCCTGCCCATAGGCTGTAAAACATGGGAGAAGGAGGCCATGAATCCCAGCGAGCTGCTTCCCAGCCATCCGACCACAGTGAAGGCTGGGGGCCGGGTGCTGATGAAACAGCCTGTTTATGTTTTCAGTGCACATGGCCCTAATTACCAGTGTCTGTGCACTAATCCATGCTCTGTGGGCAATCCAGGAGGTAAGGTTGGGTGTGAGACCCAGCCTGGAGTGTTCTCAGGTTCCAGTGGGACGGTGAAGTGCCCGTGCTCCATACGTGCAGGGCACCAGCCTCTGCCCATGCCTGGTCATGACCACCACCTCCTACACTGGGGCCATGCTGCCCAGCAGGAACCCACCCCAATCCATCCTGAGGGTCATGCCAGGCCCCGTGTCCTGGATTTTGGGCAGGTTGGAGGTGCAGGGGGGTTGCCTGTGCTGGAAACGTGCTGATCCAGGCGGGGCTGTGGTGAAGCCCTCCCAGCCGCAGCCGTGCCGGAGTCAGCCGCACCCTGGCTCCCATCCGAAGAGTTGTCTCCCTTGGCCAAGGTGCACTCCTCCACAAATGCTTATAATATTTGGCACTTGCTATGTCCCTGGCTCCCTGCGCCAAGATCCTGGGGGGTGTGACAGCTATTTGTTTCACCCTGGAAAAGTGGGAGACTGTATCTGTTTGGAAATCAGGGGTTGTTTATGTGACTTTTCCCATGCTCTCCTCTGGCAGATGAGAAGCTGTTTCATGAGGCTTTTCCTCCTTTTTTGATGGGAACTACAGCTTCTGACATGGCTTTTTCATATGAGCCTGCAACCGTAGTACCTACAGTGAACTGCAGCTACTTGTAGCTTCACAAAACAAGAAGTGCCAGGACCTTTTCATGCCCTTTCTTCCAGCCCTGCGAGCAGCCTGTGACAGGGCCATCACATCCATGCTATTAAGCTCCTTATCCCTCTAAAGCAGGGCACCTGAACAGCATGCTGGACTGGGTTTCTTTCCCAACCACAGCCTAATATTGTGCCCCATTGCTGAGCTTCCCATCTTGGAAACTCCTTCCCAGATGACTCACAAAGATAAAGCCCACTCCTTGTTTCAGCCCCTGAAAGTACATAGCAAACTATTTACAGGAGGCTGCAGACATGCCTACAGTCACAGACATACAAGCCACTGAGCTCAGCCAAGTGTGGGAGCATTAATGAAGCTGGCCCGGATTTACACCAGCACAACAGAACAAAATTCAGGCTTTGATTAAAAAAGAAGGAAGTCAAGGAAACCCCATGTAAATGTAATGGGTGTCAAAGGAAGATGATGGTTTTCCACTGGTGAGGAATAAAAATCTGTACTGAAAGTCAATTAAGTATGCTTTTCCCCGGCCTTCAATTTGGGAATCACATCGATTCCCTAAATCTCCCTTCGGTGATGACTTTAAGCTCTGCTGTTAAATATCACTGCTGGAAATGCAATGAGAGGAAATCAGTGGTATTCACTTGATATATGGACCTGCCAAGAGGGAATGGGGTTCATCTGAAAATGTGGTCATAATTCTCTTTGTATTATTTCCCCACTTCCTGCATTTCTCTGCCTCTCAATTTGTACGTAAATAGTCCGGGCTGAACCCTTCAGCTCAGCGTGTCCTTGAATGCAGCAGGAGTGGGGCGCTTCCACAGCGAAGGTAAAGGGATACCCAAGAGGGACTGACCAAACTTTGGGCTGAAGTCACCACCTCCCAGGGCTCTCTTGTGTCCATAGGCCACAGCTATTAAATAGCCAGCCCCTGGAGCTGGGGGTCTGACTTGGCGTAGCCCCCAGCCCCTGGAGCCCACTCTGCTTGCCAGTGTCACAGCTCACTCCACTCACCCCATCCCTGGGACAATGCTCACAGCGCCCAGCAATTACTCATTTCTGGCAAGTGATTTAGCAGCCCCAAGCTGCTCGTAGCGCAGTGAACATCCTGTGAGCACCAGAGGCAAAGGGGGCACCACAGGATGCGAAGTGCAGAGCTTATCAGAAATACCCCCACGGGAAACGCAGTGATGAATACAGAAACCTGATCAAACCGCAGCCGGAAATGGGCTGCTGCAGGCTCGGAGAGATGCTGGGCTCTCTTGTGACCTGCCAAATTGCTGTCTGCTTCCTTCCAGCAAAATTAAAAGAGGGGTAACGTTATCTGAGGAGAACTGTTGAATGCACGCAGGGAGAAGGTGCCCAGCCCGGCAGAGGCACGTGTGTGTGTACCCGCTTTTGCAAGGAGCCTCCTAAATCTCAACCCTCTCTCATGCACACGCCAATTCCAGCCTGTGTTTCTTCATTCGGTGCTGGGTCACATCACGAGCAGGAGGCTGTCGGCACCATCCAGCACCTCCACGCTGGGCCCTGCTCCCACCCATCGCCCACAGCTCCTCCACGTGCCTGGGGCAGGACCCACTCGTGCTTGGCAGGGATGCTTTGGAGCCGGTTCTGCACCGCGGTGGGTGTCAGCTGGTAACACCGCAGACCTGCCGGCCACCGCCTCCACACACTCCTACAGGCGCATTGCTCGAGGGCGAAACACAGCGAGCGGGACTGCCTGCAGGAGTGACTGCCCTCCGCACGGCCCCTCTGCTTGCCTGTGCTCATTGGGTCTCTGCCTGATTCCCCAAGCGGGCTCTCCATCACAGTATCTTCAGTCCCACTGCATGAACCCATCTCATTTGCCCAGGGAGCCCAGGACTAGAAAAGAAAGGGGAAAGAGGCATCCCGGCAATCTATTCCCACAGGTGTCCATAATACATCAGTTAAAACGTTCCCCCTGCCTGGGCATAGTCTGTCGATGTTGAAATTCATCTAGCTGTTTTAAGTGCTGGCCTCTTTCCCCAAAAAGCCCTGGAGCTGGAAAGCTTCTTGAGTTACTTCACACATTGCTCCTCTCTGGCTCATGCCAGCTCCTAATACTTTCTGCCTCTCCAGTAAAACTAACAGGTTTTGCCTGCAGATCCGACCTTATCCATTGCATGCCACAACTAGGCTGGCATCATCTTGAACTTGGTATTGTCTCCGCTTCAGCCATAGAGAACCATATAGTGAGCTCCCACACTTATTCACTCAGGCCTAGTAATTAATCAGCTAGCAAGGGCAATGGTTAAATGGCACTCAGTACCTTACACAGGCACATAATGGCACAATTAAATCTCCTGAATAGATGTCAAATGACTTCCTTAAGGTAGCTGCTAAGCTCAGACAGTTCAGAGAGTTTTTAATACCAGATGCTAATGGGCAATGCTCAAATGTAAGCCTGGGTTAATTAAATCATGCCGCATCAATCAAGCATGAACGCAGCCTAGTTGGCATTTCCAGTTGATTGTTAATATGTGACCCCCACTAGGCCCAGAATTAGTCAGTACAACCAATTACTCTGCCCCTACCAATAACACCGGTGCTCAATGGGCACCCTCAGACCTTAACACAGGCTGCTTGGCTGGTGGGTGCTGCTGCTTTCCTGCCCACAAAAAGCAGACTGTGTATGGGTGACTGAGGCCATGTGGGGCTCACCCTTAGCTCAGCCACGGCCATATAAAAAGAACCTAGAGCCCTCTCTGAAGATGGGCACTTCTGCAGTGGGAACGTGCTAGAGTAAGCCCATCTCACCCAGAGGAGAAACAGGGGAGAAGGATGACCCAGGATACACAGCGAAGATGATGAGCTCTGAGTTCTGCAGGGGTTTTGGAGCCACGTGTCAGTAAGCCTTTCTACACATTTGTTTCCCCATCCACAATAAAATAAGTAAAATAGCACTTAGTTGCCTCATAGGGTGTGTGAGCTGTACTTAATTGATATGTGCAGCCGATTTAAAGGTTCTGGGCAGAAGGGAGAATTAAGAGAAACTAAATGGCACTCATGCTCCTGCACAATGCTGTGTCCTTGTGTACTGCACCCTTCAAAGGATAAAGTGTCCCATGTCACTGCTTTCCTTTAATAGTAAACCCCATTTTGAAGTCAGATGGAGACGTTGTGCCCTGTCTTGTCTAAACACACAAGATGTATTTGTAATCGTGATACCCTGACCATCAATGTGCAAGGGTCTGCTCTGACCCAAGCAGACAGATGTGCTTTTTGCATGCTGAACCTTCAAAGCAATCCATCTCAAAACATCACAGCCACTGGATGTGGCTTTTAGCTTCGTTTTCACTGATGTGTTGGTGCTGTTATTCAAAAGTCATTTGGAACATGAAATAAGCACTGTTTTCCAGGTGCCACAGTATTTAGCCTGTTTTCTATCGCTGCTGTGGGTTGCAGTCCAAAGTGAGTTATGACACCCTGTTTTTCCATGTGCTGCAGATCAGGCCCATACGTAGAAGCCTAGGTTTTGGTGTGCCTGTATGACTAGGTAAAAGATAGAATCATAGAATCAGGTAGGTTGGAACAGATCTTTAATATTATCAAGTCCAACCTTTACAAAGGTGTGCACAGAAACGTGTGCATAGAGAAGCTGAGCTTTCAGAGGCCTTCACTGCCACAGGTGTGCCTGCCCAAGAGGAAATAATGGAAAAGTAATGATAGACATCACTGGTATGCCAGTTGCCAGAATCAAGATGATGGGAGTGCTTCTCTGTAGGCTAGATGACATAAAGACCGTAAGAGAAACCCATAACAAGATAATGGGGCAAATGAATCAGGATTGCATCTGCCAGCTCCTTATGTGGTGTGGAGCCCCACAGCTACACATGGCTCCTTACAGAGGAGCAGTGAAGCTAAGAAGAAAGGTGGAAGAGGAGAAAAGAAAAAGGAGGTGATGAAAAATAAAGTCAGGTGGTTCAGCTGAGGGCCATGCACAGGCAGAGTCAGTCCCTGTCATAGCATTGGCTCACAGCTGAATGACTGAAGGGACAGGGCTCTTACCAATGCTCCCTTACATCCAGCCACTCATCAGACTCAGGCAGGACACTCTACACACACAGGTAATTAATTCAGACATCAGAAAGAAGACACTGGAGACCTATTGCTCACTTAATTAAAGAAAATAAAATTGAGAGAAGAACCTGTCAGGAGATCAGCTCAGCTCTTCCCAAGCAGGCAATGGCTCAGCCTTGAATTAAATGTCAACTGTTGCTAGCCCGTACCCGTCACTTGCAAATAATCAGTATTTTAGGAAGGACATCCTCTGTTAAGAGCACTCAGGACCCCTCCTGTTCCCGTTCCCTAACGAGACAGAGAAGTCCTTGGCATGTGACAGGGAGACTGCTAGCCATACCTAGAGATGTGCAGCTTCTGGTAAAAGCTCTGCAAGGTAAAGAGCCCACTTCATGCTATGAGCTGTTGGTCCAGCTGACAATTCCTCTCTGATTTTATCCTCCTTCCTTTCAAACCCTGGGGTGTGCTATGCCTTTGTATCCTAGGATTGAAAACCCAGTATGGGAAGAAATCTCCTCAAGGCAGTACCAGAAATTAAGTCATGGCTGGGACCTGTAGGCTGCTGCTGGCTCTCAGGGCAGCAAAGCACAGGTAGTTCAACCTATGTCTCAGGAAACCAATGAAGGTCCATCTTGAAGGATGGACATTGAAGGCCCAGGCTGCAACTGCCATCTCTCATGTCATAGGCAAGGGAGAGATCCAGACACTGCCAGCCAGTGATTCATCTTTCCTAAGACAGTTCAGATGAATCATTCAATGCAGATGCTCCTCTGCATCAGCACAACAGGAGTTCAGATGTCCTGCTTTGAGATACTGGCTGTTTGATATTACCTATCTCATGCGAGATCTTTAGGAAGATCAAGTCTATATTTACTAAGTGTCTGAGGGCTACTGGGACTTGATCTTCAACACAGACCATCACATCAGTGTTAGGGTGTTGAACTCTGGGTTGGGACAGTGGGTTTATGATGTTAAAAAAAGCTAGCCTTTAGCATATCACAGTTAAACACAACCAAGTTTCAAAGAGGCCAGCATTGTTGATGTGACTCACGCTGGAGTCCCAGCTTGTAAGTCAAGTTATAAGCCACATTGACTTGCCAGGGAAGAGAAGCCAGGAAGAGATGGCTAATTTAGCATCCTTCAGACCAGTAGAAAACTCACCCAATGAACCAACACTTTACTTTCCATGCAAGTCTTCTTTGACAGTTTAATTAGTGCGATTAAACTGGCTTCTCTGGCTACAGCTGGGGTATCACACACGTACCACCGGCCTACCTGTGACACTGTTCAGTCGGCACAGCACTCTCAAACGTATTTGAAAGACAACTGAGTCATTAAAAATACAACCTAAAACCCCTAAGCCCCAAGCCCCCAAAATACAGTTATCCTTACACAGCTCTCTCAGATTCTGGTAAAGGGCCTTGGGTGCATCAGATTTAACAGGCAGGTCAGATCAGCCATGCAGGATGTGGAGAAAATCAGAGCAGCCGATACATACATAATGCAGCCGGCTAGAAGACATCACAGGAATTTCTTGCTACTTTAAGACATTAATCTTGCTAGCTATAGACCCATTCAGCAGTAATGGTCCATTCTTTCCTTTATGACTAAAGAAATAAAAGGAAGGTCAACAGAGCATGATCCTTAAAGGTGTCCCCAGAAAGCTCCAAAAGTTCATTTGATGGATGAATCACCTTCAGCAGCATGGTAAAGCCTCCTGAATTGTGTAAATGGATTAGGACTTTTAATAAAGCTTTCTCCAAAACCATGCAACACCTTACAAGATAATGGAAGGACAGAAAAACTGAGTGGAGAGGAAGCCAGGGACATGAAGGACAACAATGCAGTTGATGAAGACTGCCTGTGAAAGACAAAAAAACCACCTTCAGCAAGGCCAATTATTTTAACTACACCAGAAAATCACCTTTGCAAAGAGGATGGATATATGGGCTTGTTAACAAATGTCCTTCTATGGCAGGTCTTCCTCTTTGCCTGACCCTACTCCTAACCTGATGAGAATACGACAGAGTACTATAGCAGGTCAGCTGTGCGCTTGGCACGTTAGTACCACACAGTGCATTGCAGCTGGTGTCCAGGGGTTGTCTGTAGCTGAAGACATCAATAAGGTGTGAGGTTTATTCTGAAAAAAGAGCATTAAGCCACAGTCATTATCCTTATGAATGATTTAAAATCACCTACCATGAATCTTTTCAATCTGCCATCAGCAAACTATGGGTGTGAAGACTCTGACTGATGTTACGTTATGGTTATGGAGGTTGTAAGTGCAGTGGTTTGCCAAGTTGTAAGTGCAGTGACTTACCTGGACTCTCTGTATGGTCTCAGACACATGATCCAGGAGTTGAGCTTCTTTTAGAAGAGATTGTTCTTAATAGAATGTTTCACTGCTATTCAATTTCCTTCATGGCTCAAAGATCGTCTCCTCTAATATCTGTAAATATTCTGGTGACCCTATCCTGGACACGTTCATTCCACAGGTTGATTGCTGTTGCAAAATCTGACTTAGTAAGACCACAAAAGGAAGAGCCATGCAGACCCTTACCACTTGACTGAATCAAACCCAATGTGATGTCCAGCACCAAGCTGGCAAAGCTCATCAATTGTCTTAAAAATATATTGACTTTCACTTCCATATAAAATTAAGTTTGGATCCAGCAGGGTGTCTTTTGTGTGTGCTTGTGGCTAATTTCTTAAAGGAGAGTAGGCAGGAGGAGAGTCACAGGAGGAAGCAGCACCCGAGCCAGAGTCTCCGCTTCAGGAATTCCATCAGTCCCACACACCTGGAGGTCAGGACAGTTGTCTGAGATAGCATCAGAACATGCTAGCCCCATGCTTTTACTTTTTGTAAGGTATTTTTTCTGGTCCCTTAGTAGAGAGAGGATGGATGGGCTGAGTAGTGCTGGTCTCATGTGAACTATGGCCATAGGATGTTGACCTGGGAATACCACAAACCTACACAGGGCTTCCAGCCTAGGAAGAGAATTCCCTCCAAATAGCCATGTCATAAGACTACAAACAAAACTGTCCAGAAAAAATACCCAAAACACTTTTTATCTTGGAGCATATCTGTGACCCCTATGGAAAGGTCTCCGGGAGCAAGATCAATCACTAATGTGAAGAGGCAGAGAAGAAAGCGATGCCATTCTGCCTGAGTTACACCTTTGATTTGAAGGTACCATCCCAGTCTCCTGGTGATTTTTTCTTCCCAGAGGCTAAAATGCACATGAATCATTAACAAGCTCCTAGGCCTATGTGTGCTATCATGGTTTGCGTAATTAATACTGAGCCAATGTGATTCGGCCAATTAATTAAGTTGCTGTTGCTGAGGTGGAAATTCCTGTTACCTGCAGCAGGGCTGGATTTGCTGTTCATCTGCATCTGCACATTTGCAGGTGCCTATCATCACAGCAGCAAGAGCTATATACCAGGCATATAGATAAGGGGTAAATATGCACAGAGCAGAAGAGAATGAGAAGAACTACAACATGAGCCAAAGTTTTTGTGGCATTTCTTTCCAAGAAAGAGATTTCTTTCCATCATTCATTGCCATGATGAGCTTGGGTGCCCATGTGTGATTTCTACAACATGGGAAGACATCTCCAATACTTTGGTCTTTTGGTCTTTTTACCCATTCAGGCTGTTTCTTTACTTGGCATCTTCTTTCAATCACCTTCATCTGAAAGATAAACTAGAACTACATGATCTTAAGGTCCTTTCCAACCCTATTCTATGATTCTAAAGATACCTGTGGAGGACCAGAGGAAACTGGTGTGGTTAAAAGGAAGCAACCCTGCCAGCCTTGGCAGGAGAGAAGTCCACGTTCTCTCATTCTCTTCCATTGCTCCCCTGCACTCTGACACACAGAAGCAAATAGATGTGATGCTCAGGTTTTGCCTGCGTAACAGAGTTTGGTTTGCTTTTAGAATATTCAGCAGTGGGAGCAAGTTGTACATGCTCCAGACATTAAGTTTTATGCAAACCTCTTGTCAAAATTTGGCCCGTGATTCCTCCAATACCATTGTCCAGGTGAGCTGCCTGGCTCTAGCCTTCGTTGAATTCAAGACTCTCCTTCTGTTGAATGCAAAAAACTGTCTACATCTGAGGACATTAAGACGCTGTTGACCACCTCTTCCCAGAGGGTAATATTGTTAATTCCTGCTTGGCACCTGCTATAGCAGGTCTTGGTCCTACCAGTGATCTAGACAGATCCCAAAGGTCATAGTAAAGTGCTGAGGATGCATCTCCCCAAGCATCTCACGCACTAGGTTAGATTGTTGATTTTATTGATCTCTTGTTTGTTCTATCTCAAGAGACATCAGACACTTGTCCCACCCAGCCAACAAGCATGTCTGACATTGGCCTAGCTTGATATCTACGCCTCCTTGGGCACAGAACCCATCCGTACAAGGGGCAACACACACTCGTTTCTGAGGGCAAGGCAGCTTTCTGTATCAAGAGGACGTTGTGTTTTCAGAGAGTGAGCAACAAAGGAGTCACCTAAAATTAGTCACTCATCTCCCTTTCCTAACATGGGCCTCACAGACTGCTCGGTCACCTTTTGCCAGACATGGTCTGTACGTTCCATCAGGCAGGTCTGAGTGTATGCAACTTCATGTAGTTTAAGGGAACCTTCTGCTTTTGTTTTGATTCTGGTTTGGTTTTGTTGTTTGGTGGTTTTTAATGCAATTTGGTTTATTTTACAGTCAAAAATGAAACCTGGTCTTGAACTGTTGGAAAACACAGCTCAGTAGTGGACAGCTTACACAAAACAGAGTGCTGAATTTTCTGTCAGTGCTCACTGTGTGAGGTGATAGAGAAACTCCCATGTAATGTGTCCAGAGCAGCATTCTGCTCACCATCAAGGGAGGGAATTATTTGTCCTGAACCCAGATGTGGTAAAAATAGAAGTTGTATCCTAGGCCATATTTAGCATTTCAATTAAATGACCTGATTTTTAACGATCATACCTAGATGATTCACGTATTACAAAAGGCTATATACAGAGCTGTCCAAAAGGGAAAATACAGGATACCCAGATACAAGTGGAAGATTTAATCTGCATCTTGGGTTCAGATCCTCACACTACTGGTCTCTCTGTTATTCCCTGCTTCCCCTTTTCCCAATAAATGTGGCCTGCAATCTACCTTGTGCTAGGACAGCACCATAGTTCCTTTCCCCAAAGTCAAGAGAAAGGAGATGAAAGACAGCCCAGCCAGAGCTGCTTGATCTAAAAGGAAAAGGAACAGTCCATGCTTGAGAGGTCAGCTAAGATCAGAGCAAAGGCATGAAGTAAAGCAAACACTGGTGGGATAGGAGGAAATAAATCTGCACCAGGAGAGCATGGCCGCCTCCACCCTTGGGGACCATCCACCATCAGATCTGATCTGGCTGTGAGGGTGCTAGGGAGAGGAGGGGCATGGAGACCCCCAGACCTTCCTTCCCATCTAAACTCTTCTGTAGCTTGACAAACCTGTGAGGTGCCCACACCTACCCCAAAGGATGGGGTTGAATGTGCCAAAAAATTAAATTAAAGCAGCAAAATTTTGGCACTAAAATTATCACTGACATGGGTTGTGGAGACAAAGTAATTGTATTTAATATCAGTGTAAACCTGTCATCCTGTCAGAAAGGACAAATATTTCCTGCAGAGTTAATAGAGCTCTACTGGGCTGCTCTTAATAGTTGTTTATTTTATTTTCTACTGTTCCTAATAAACCTCTGTGCATCTGACAATAGCTGTCTCTAATTACTGTGTGAGTACCCGTGCATTATCTGTGTGCATGGGTGTGTTTGTGCGTGCCGATGACATCTCAGGTGTATGTAAAGGGCTACTCAGCTCCTTTACAAATGCATATTCTCTGAGAAATCTGAAATGGTTTTGGTTCACAAGGTTTCACCAAATCTGGGTCATACCACTGCCAGATCTCTGCCTTCGGGGGGGACATGAACAGAAGAAATCCCGCAAGGAAGGCAAGGGACAGTCAAGAGTTGACATCAGAAAACTGGACAAGAAATTGAAGTGATTTGCTCTGATTCACACCAATATCAACAGTCAGAAGAATGACGTTTGCCCTGAACATGAGGCCTAGCTGGGTTTTTTTTCAGTAGGACTCCAGTGCCATGCTCTTTCACCCTTTTCTTGAGATTTTTGTCACAAATTGCTTTCCCGATAAGGTTCAAGATCCTGACATGTAAAATGAGGCAAAGAAGATGAATAGGGTGGGCTGGCGATGTCCAGCAGTAAATCTTGGTGCTAGATGAAAGTCCTAACTAAAATTTGGCATGTCTTCTTAATGAACACACTAGTCTTCATTTTGGTTAAGACATTTCTGTTCATTGAGGCACCTTGACAGCAGCAGGGTTATGTTACAAATAACAGGTGCTCAAAACCAGGGTTCAACTCAAAAGCAGTCAAGGAATCGGGACAGCTGACAAACAAAAGGTGAATTTGCCTCAAGATTTTGCATGGAATTCAGTCAACACAGATCAAATCAATGCTGGGGCAGGGACATGTGTGAATGCTCCACAGTGTGCAAACACCAGGGAGAATGGGGTTTTAACCAAAGGGGGACAGGATATGTTCTAAGGGCACTTGGCTGAGCTCCACATCTTTTTTTTCCACTTGGTTGACTGCAAGATATCCATGACTGAGATACTAGTCATGGAAATACTTGCACCTTGTGAATCCTTAGGAGACTACTGCAGTGACTGCCCCCATTCCAGGTACAACCAAATTAAAAGAAGCCAGGGCTGATATATTGAAGATCTTTCCCAAGCCCAGCACTGTCTTCCGATGAATCAGTGGAGTTTATCTCTAGGCCCACCTTTGAGCTAGAAAAGCCTGCTTGTTGAGGGAGCATCCATCACACAGCATGAGAAGTGCTTCTTACTTTCCACTGCCTTTTTTCAGGTGACTGATGGCTGCAGCGGCTGTCTAGGTGTACAGACACCTCTTTATTTTATTTAAGGATTTCAGCTGCAACATACTCTCACCTGGCTGAGTTCTGTCCATGACTGGAACTAACTATGCCTGATGACAAATGTGGTACCATCTGACTGCATTGTTCAGCGTGGCCTTCATTGTCTTTTATTTTGTCAGAGTAACGTGTGTGTGTTGTCAAAAGTGATGATTTTTCTATGGGATGGTTCTAAACAGCTCTGAAACACTCCCTTTTCTGTCTGAAATATCTCTGGCATTTCAGCTGAAGCATCAACATTTCCTTCCCACTGAAAATGTTCGGGGGGGTTTTGGAATTGCATGTATGGGACTGTGTGTGGAATCATATGTGTTATCATTTGCTGATGGAGTCAGGTCTGAAAATGCCAGGGTTTCCTGTATTATAACAAGTTTCTGTGTGTGCACCAGTGTGTCTTTGAAAGAAAAGACAGGAACGTGATCCTAACCATGGTGATGCTGGACACCTTCCGTATCTGCAGCAGGTTGCAATGTAGGTCACTGGTTGGTTTACAAAAGCTGTCTCTCACACTGCCTTTCTTCTGTCTGATGTCCTTTAAGCACCACCACTGCCAGATGACATTCCCTAGAGGAAGCAGGGAGGTACCAGCAGCCAGCTTGCTCTGCCAGCGCAGCACTCAGGACAGGTAACAGCATTCCTGTGCTGACTAGATTCAAGCAGCTGAAAGCCAGGAAAAAAATAGTGATAATTAAAGTGCCATCCATTTCCCTTGCATCTGCGACAAGCACTGCTAGGTGCCACCGAGCTGCTGGCAGGGCAGGACAGAGACACCAATTCAGCTCCAAAGTGGTCAAATGTCAGCAAAAGAGCAGCGTGCCCAGCTGATGGCCCAGCAAGGACAGGGCGCCTGAGAAGGATAGACCTTCCAAAACAAAAACAGATGATTACTTAATGTGGGATAACAGGGAGGCTTCTAGGTTTTGAGTGATGCAGATGGACAGATTGAAAATCTCCACCTGCATGAGTGGTTCTTCTGTGCCAAGCATGAAGGTTATACCCCAGCCTGATGTGTTGTTTCACTTCCTTCTCACCTACCAGGAGAGGATAAGCTGGTGTCAAAGACTGCTGTGTGCAGGTCTTGCTCTCTCTTTTCCTCCCAGTGATGGAAAACCTGACGTCTTTTCAGGAAAGCCTCTGGATGGAGAGGAGGTCTTTGAAGGAAAAGGAAGAAAAGGTTGCAACAGAAGCACCAAAACCACTGAGACACAGCAGCTGGCTGGTTTTTCATCTATGACAGGCAGACAAACAGCCATTGAGGGCTGACTGATGAATTTATTAAGTCATCTTGGAAGTCATCTGAGAAGGTGCTTACCTCCTGATGTCCAGGCAAAGCAGAAATGAAATTTTCCCTAAATTCTTGTTGCACACTGCAGGATGTGACAGGCTCCCATGACAGTGGGAAGGCCCAGCTCTTTGGTAGCAGTTCCCCAGAGTCCCAGCTTCTCAAGTTTCGTCCCTTGGGGTTCATGATTGGCTTCTCCCAGCATTGCATCCTCTGCCACACAAGGTTGTACAAATCACGCAAACAAGTGGTATGGCTCACAGCCAGCATGGTAACTTCCTCTATCCTGCACCTCATTGCAGAAGGTAATTGGGTTGGTTAAGCATGATTTTCCCTTTGTAACTCTCTGCTGATTACTCCTCATAACCTTTTTGTCCTTCATGGGTAGAAAATTATTTCCAGTATTAGGTGAGCTGAGGCCAGCTGCTCTGTACTTCCACATATCTTCCTTTTTGATCTTCCTAAAGACAGGAACAGCACTTGCTTTCTTCCACTCTTGAGGAACTGCTCCTGATTGCCATGCTAGCAGATTTATTGAAGATGAGCACTGGACAGGCAAAGGCCCTGGGCATCATGGCTGACAGTTCCTCATCTCTTTACTGGTATTTCCTCAGCCAAATTATGCCAGAAAACAGGGCTGCTGGAATCTTCCATAGTTTTGTACAAAGGATTTTGCACAAAGGATTTTGCTGAGGATTTTCTTGCCCTATGCACTACTTTTGTCTGGAAAGCAGAGAGCAGTGTGCCATGCCACTTCAAGCTCTGCTGGGCCATGTATTGCAGCTCACGAGGGCTTTAGCTGACCCAGATGCTTATATTTAAACTCGTAGTTAAGGACATTGCTGTATCCGGAATTAGAAAGGAGAAATTGCTGCTGTGAGAAATTCCACTGCTTCTCTGGCCTCTGTTCCTGCCCCTGTACATGCGGCACCCTCTGTGGACAGAAGACCAGCACTTTAAACCTTTAAGGTAATTATTAGTTTCATTTCAAAAGCACATACACCCAGCCTAAAAGAAGAGCTTTCAAGCCCACACCCAAAGCAAGAGAAGCCACATGGGGATCTCTGTAAGAGTAACAGAATGGAACTTAAAGGTCTCTTTAACAGCCTCAGGTTTTGAGAAGATGGATAAACATTGGAAGCCAGCTGCTTGGGATTCAGTCTGGGCTCTCTGTGTCCTAGAAGTGCCCACCAGCCTCTGAGGCTGGAGCCAAAGGCTAGCATATCTGGAGGGGATGCTGAAATAACGAAGATTTTACTTCTGCAGAGAACCACAAAGCTGTGGCTATGGGGAAAACAAACATGGGAAGTCTGTAGAATGAAAAAAAATCACAGCATTGGGTCAGAAAGCCCTCTTCTGTTTTGTGTTTTCCATGAACCAGAACCCTATGTATTACTATTTATTATTTTTAGCATATCCTTTCAATCACATTACAGGGATCTGCAGATTTCTGACTGACCTTGCAACTCCCACTCCTTCTGTCAAACCACGTCACAGCCCAAATCCTAGTCCTTCCCCCAGAATGCCTGGATTGGACAGATGCTTTGGATCTGAAGCCAGATCCACAGAGCCTGGCAGGCATTGGCGGGTCTCCTCAGCGTGCAGGGCAACACATGAGGAACAACAGGGCCCTGCCAGGGCTGGGAGAGAGGGAAGGCATGTGCAGAAGGACACAGACTGCGTGACCCATGTGGGTGGATTTGGCTCCTTTCTTTGGAAATGCTATCGACGGTGGCAGACACTCCCTCTGGATGCTGTGAGCCAGGCTCCTAAACCACCCTCACATGCACAACGTGGCTCTCTGCTTCTGCCAGCCAGAGGCTCCCATGGGGCCATTCGCCAAGTACAGGGGGAATGGGAAGGAAAGGGGGCATTAGGG
>JBCJKH010052691.1:0-22726 GCA_039877255.1 Loriculus beryllinus | reverse complement strand
AGGAAGTTGTGAATGCTCCATCCCTGGCAGTGTTCAAGGCCAGGTTGGACAGAGCCTTGGGTGCCATGGTTTAGTGTAAGGTGTCCCTGCCCATGGCAGGGGGGTTGGAATTGGGTGATCTTAAGGTCCTTTCCAACCCTAACGATTCTATGATTCTATGATATGTACTTGCTAAGTGCACATGGAGATTAACTTCTTGGTGTTACAAATCTGTGGCAGAAACAGGTAGCAGAAGAATGCCCCAAAGAACAGCTCAGCAAGGCAGTAAATAAACTATAATGACAAAGAAAATGTAGCTACATTTTGTATCTAGAACATGGTGACTATACGTGTTATGCAGAGAAGTAAAGAATCCAAATCATCTCCCTTACAAGCAGTGCAAAGCGTATGGCACAGCTTGCAAGGTTCTTCTCGATGTCGAGCAAAATTCTCGCTGAAACCAACATCTTCAGAGCGTTTTGCATAATCTGAAGCTGTCAGCAGTTGAGCATGAAGTGGAAAAGACAAGTGAAGTATCAAAGAGATTGAATGAGCTGTTTTCTATAGAAACAGAAGGGCACACTCAGAGCGAAGCAGAAGCTTCTTGATGGGCAGTGGTGTTCTGCAGCATCAATGCTCCAGTTTACATCCCACACAGCTTCACTGTGGAGAGCAACTGAGGGAGCACCTTGAGAAATGCTGCTGTGACACCTCAGTAAGATCAACTGGAGAACACACACTTGCCACAGGGCTCTGAGAGTCATGCAAGAGCCCTGATAGTAGTGCTGAGGGACTGCCTTGGATATGGTGCTGTTGCAAATGAGGCAGAAGACACTGAAGGCCACTCTGCCCTGAAAACTGCAGGAGAGCCACACTTTCCCACTGGAAAGGCTTCCCAGTGAGAACACAAGAAGCAGAAAACTTTGTTCTTTCTGATGGACTGAACTTCAATGCAGAGAGTGAACAAAGGGAAGGAAAGTGTCAGAAAAAGGGGCTTCTCAGAACAAATGAGTTCATGTTTTTAGCAGTGGGAATGCCTGAAGATGACAGAGGGAAAGAGTTTGTCAAGCTGTTCCCAGTAGGTGCCATTGACCTGGGACATTTGTTAAATATACCCTCACAGCATCACAGAAGCAATGCTTGGAAGAAACCTCTGGAGGTGCTTAGTCCAACCTCATGCTCAGACTGGGACGACAGCCAGCACTGGACCAGGTCAGCCATGGCTTTGTCTACTGAAATGCTAAAATGGGAGTACTTCATTCTAAGCCTCGCTGGGTGCCTGTTATAGAGCTGCACTATCCTTCTGATAAAGAAGACGTTAGGGGTTTATATATGTTTACATATGCTGAACCTCCCCACCTTTTATTTATCACAGTCGATCCTTATGACCTTCACTGCCAATAACATGGAGAGTGTGGCTCTGTCACCTCATAGCTGGAGAAATCCCTTCACATTTCCCCACAGGCCATGTGCTCTAGGACCAGAATTAGAGCTACAGGGAGAAAAGTACTTGAAGATATTACTATAAAGCTTCTGCACCAGGTCAAGCCTTACTCGAAATCATCATTCCATTGATAGCTCCACAGAAGACACAGATAAGAGCAGAGTGCTTGCAATACCACTTGAGAGCTACAGCATGGACTGACTCAATTTGGTACTGACCCTCTCCATGCCAAACTCTCAGGGATCTTGAGAATGCCATGAAGGAGAGTGTGAACCAAGCAGCGATTCAATAGATGTTTCCATGTATGGATTAGCATTAGCACGGAGAAACGGAAGCGACAGAAGAACTTGCTCCAAATTCAGTGCCATAGCCAGCTTTCTGTGGGACACCAGAAACCAGAGCACAGAACTTGAGGAACTGAAATTCACAAGAACAAACCCATGGATCCTGATCTGCCAAAACCTTGCCCTTGCAGCAGTAAATAGATTTGATGCATCTCTCATTGCTGAACACAATACAGTGGCAAACGTTGAATTCAGTGGATTCCTCAGTGCAAGTGCTTATATCGAACATCTTAAACACTGTCAGCTTTGGAAGTGACTTACTTAAAATACCACTTCAGAACTTTGGCTGCTGTTGCTTTGAGAAGTCTCTTGGTTGATGTTAACAAGGGAGACTGTGAAAAATTGCTTTCTTCTTTCTAAATGACAGACATAATCAGAGATGATAGGCTCCCTCTCCCTGAACAACACACTGCAGCATCAAGCAAGCTCTAATTGCAAGGGTAAAGTCTGTGTTATATAAATTAACACGAAAATTTTCATTAGTCAACAATTTTAATTGCGTGTATTAGGAGTGATGGTATTAATAAGAGATGCTGCTATTTAAAAGCTCGTGCAATGAAAGCTATCTCAATCAGTAATCTTCTTGTGAATATTAATTGCTTTTCAATACCTCTGCTGTGAAATCTTCCAAGAAACTTAGACCAACAATATCTATCAGTGTTTCCGAGCAGCAGGAGGAAAAGCAGGTATATGGTACATTGCCTCAGCAGATGGGTACAACACATCAACCTGTGCTGCGTGGCTATTTTTGCCAACACAGTGAAGAATGCGTTTGTCAGTGAGAGTTGTCATGGAAATTGAGAAAGACAAAAAACATTGATCAAAATAAAGCGTGATCAAAAGGGCTCAAGGACTCGAGTTCCTGTCTTTGCAACCCATGTTCTAATCAGCTCTGATTGTTGGAAACAGTGGAGCCTTGAGTTTCTGTCTCAGAACGAGACTTTGCCAGCAAAACAGGTCTCTTCACACCATGTCAAGGCAAGGATCATTGCTTCCTCAGATAAAATGATTTTTCATTCACTGAATCACAGACAAATCGCTTTAGCACTTTGGTTTTCTCTGACAGTTTCTCATCTATGTCAGAACCAGCTTTAAACTGGAGCTGGTATGGCAGCAGATCTGTGAATTTCACACATTCACACATGGCAAGGCATTCTCTTTCTCCCCCACAGCTGTAGGAAACACAACGTGCGTCAGCCATTGGCTTTGAGAAAGGAATCCCAGTTTCCATTGCAAGTGCTGGTGTGCTCACAGGGTATCCTTCGGAATATCCACACGGCCCTTAGGAACCAACAAAGGGAGAGGGGATCTTCGCAGTGTCTCGGAGGACAGGGAGATGGACACTGTGAGGAGATGCCACACTCCATCCCCTCACTGATGGCTGCCTCCAGAGGGTGGGCTGAGTCTTTAGTTGAAAAGAACAACTTTGGGTCTAGTGTCATTGCTGCTGTGTGCAGTTTATCTCCTAGGGCCAGATACACTACAACAAGCTTTTGTGAATATGTTAGAGAAAACACTTGCTCTTATCACTAAAGGCGGTTATTCTAGTTATTCAGCCTGAAGTTTAGGTATTGCTTCATAAAACCTACAGGAAAATACAATGTATTCTCTTCATGTTTTGGAGCCCCTTGGCTCCAAAGGAAAATGTTCTTTAAAATAGAATATTATTTTGTATTTTAAGCTATTTCCATCATTTAAAATACCCTGCCCCAGAGCCATCTGACTCGAAAACAGCTCTGGGGCAAGGGAAGTCAACCCAGCAGCTCATTACCATGCTCTGCACTGACATAACTAGTGTTGAAAACAATACAGTGCAAGTCAAACCAGTGCTGCCAGAGTGAGCTTCTAACACCCTGTCCCCCAGCAGCCAAGAGACTGGTTCTTCAAAAGACATCATGAATTCATGATAAAAGAAATGTGATTTTATTTTCAAGCTGTCCTTGCTCTCTGACTCCTCAGGCTATTCCTGGTTCACACTTTCAGTCTTAGCTCCTTATGTAGCTTTCTTTTTGGTAAAAAAAACCCAAATCCTCTACTTATAAAAATGAGGTCTATAAAGAACACACTGAACATAAAACTTCCCTCTATAAAAATCACACAATTTGACAACACTGGAAAGAAATGACAGTTCACACTCTCACAGTTGTAATCATCTGAGAGATTATTAAATCCAAATGATTAGTCACAATTTCATCTGCAAAATTAGGGAGATGGGGTTTTCTGAAGGATGTTACATGGTTTCTAAGCAGAGCAGGCTCCACAAAGCAGCAGCCTGCAGTGCTCAGCAGTTCTGCAAGGGACCCTGAGGCTGTCTCCTCCTGACAAGGTGATGTGCACCTGAGGCACACAGGGAGGTTTGGGAAAGTCCCACTACAGTTTGGCTTCCCAGCTCTCTGTCTGTACATGGGCTTGTAGAGTTTGAAGCAGTTCCTATGGGAACTCCTGCAACAAGGTTAAAGCAGAGCAGCTGGATGAATGCCTGATGCTTGGGAACAACCTCGTGTGTTTTCAAAGCACCTTCTGAAGGTCATACCTTGTCCATGTGAACTGTGAATTCTGCTCGGATAAGTTCCTGCAAATACTCACTATTTCTTTCCTTCATTTTCTGCAGGTGGCCCAAATGCTGTTAAAAAAACCCCGCATCACACAGTAAGAGGAAAACAGCTCCTGGAAGAATGGTAAAGTCAAACTTGCATCTGGCTTGAATTGATAGATTGGATCATTCAGGAAGGAGACATATAGGCAGATGAATTACTCCATTTGAATATCGCTGTTAATTAGAAGGATTAATGTAGAAAATGATGGATTATTTGCCATTTTTCCCACACTAGGCTTTGAGTTGCATTATTCATTCACTGAAGGTGCTGTTTTCTGTTTAGCTGCACTACTTGAATTACTCAACTCATAAGAAAAATCTCCACTGAAGGTACAATTAAAGATACGATGGTTTCATCAAACTTCAATCACCCCTCAACACAAAAAAGTTTATTTTAATCCTCCTTATTTCTTTCATAGAAGCTGACTGACAAGCTCACTGCACCGTGTGCCCCTGTCTTCATTCAAACTTACCCTTGCTTTCTCCCCACGTCTAAATTATACTGGGGTTAAAAAGTATGTAGCGCCATGACATGTCACTATATAAAAACATCCTTCTGTTTATCTGTAACATCCTCCCTAGAGCATCAGAAAATGCAGACACCTTGTGCTTGGATGACAGGAGTGGTCTGAGGAGTGATGGATTGGATCTTGTTACCTTTCCTAGTGAAACCCATATCATAAATCAGAAAGCAACGGCTCCAGCACTCAGCTCCTTCCTACTAGTATGCTTTTACATACAGGTCCACTGAATAGGAAAGCTCGACAACCAAATGAGATTTAGCCATGATCATTGTACTCTGGTTGTTTATAACCACCCACCAGATTCTGCTTGAGCTGCTTCACAGCTGGGGTCATACTGACATTTTTCCTGCATGTTCTGCGACAGTTGTTCAAGACGTTTTGAGAATGGACCTTGGGAAGTCAGGTTGTTCTGCAAAGCATCACTGTCTGTCTTTCTCTTTGATGCTTTCCAGCAAATCAGGGACACAGAGAGACCCAGCAGCTGGCCATGGGTCCCTGATGGCAGCTGAAGAGTGGTACTTGTGTATTTCTGAGAGGTTCGCTGGGTTTGGCTGTTTTAAGTCACAGACGGGCCATTAACATGGGCCAAAGCTCAGCAAAACTTAGAGAGAAAATATGTCCCATGGACTGGAAAAGCTCAGCTTCACTTCTCACTGCTCTCATCTATCCTGTCTCCAGAAGGTCTGGACCTTCTTTAAAATGCAACAGTCAAAGATCAAATCAGACTGCAGCAGAGGTGTGGCCAACTCTGAGAGAAGTGAAAAGTATGTCCCCATGCTCTGTCAGATTATATTCACTGCACAAGGATGCTCCTATTCAGGTATTGGTGATACTTTGGTCCACTGATGCACTGTGACATGGGGATGACACAGCAATCAGAAGCCTCTCCACAAAAGGCCTCAATACAGGTAAAGCCTTGGTGTTACTATCAGGGTTCCAGAGATTGCTCCCAGTCAAAATATAGCTGAGCACTTAATTTGCAGTCTTCAGAGGTGCCTATTGTGAACCAGCACTGCCATGCAAAGGAGACATTCATGAGCTCTGCCACATTACAGACATAAGAAGCTCCAACAAGTCCCTTATGGCAGATCTGGGCTTAAAAGGAAGAACTAATAAAGAGGAGCTGTTTCTCTTCATTGCCTTTCCAAAAGCATCTTATACATATAGGCACAGTAGATCATGTCCAAACCAGGATGACTACTTGTGTGCCCTTAGCTGGCAGCAGAGCTTGGCCATCAGACCTCTCTGCTGTCCCTCCTGACTTCACAGTCCACTGGCATCTTTTCAGGAGTGCACTGCAACTGGTATTCTTTCTATTTGTTTAAGCAAAGCAGTAAGACTTCAAAAGCTTTACAATGTCCAAAAAAGACACATTTGATGTCTAAAAGATATCTCTGATGAAGTAATTACTTCCCTTTCCTTCTATTTAGAAGGTGAAAGAACTTTAACCTTCAAAATGACCAGCTGACAGCAAGCTTTGTGTCATGGGTGGATTAAGAGTGAAGGACAACACTTCTGTAGAGGCCTCTAGAAAAACTCATTTTCCACTCAGCAATCAAACCAACAAAGTATGTCTTTAAATCTCTGATGTGATCAAAATCTCTGCTCTATTTCAGATAAGCATCAGAGAGTTGGCCAGCAGGTTATAAAGGGAAAGGAAAAAGAAAAGGTAAAACGTTCTTAAGAAGTAATTCTGTGAGACATTGGGAATATTTCTCCAAGATCTGACTGCTAGTGAGGACAGATGAATGGCCTTAGGAAACTTCTAGATGAGAGCAGATAAACGCACATTGAAGGGTCATAATCAATGTTTTCTATCAAAGTTGCACTGAACGGCTGAACATCAGAAGAAGCTGAGTTAAAGGAAAAGATTTCATTAAGCCTATGACTTTCTGGTGTAATAAGAATTCTGAATGTACATGGGAAGCTGTGCAAGGCCTTCCTATCGGACCGGCCTGTCAAAGGACTTTGCTTATGCACAAAGAGTGCAGTAGATTGTGTCACAATGAATCTTTGACAAGAGTGAAGAATCTCAATGCCTGGAAAGTACAAGAAGCGAGAGTTGGGAGCGACATTACTGCTCTTTTGTCACAAACAGCCCCAGTTCTCTGAAATGCAAACTAGGATTTGGTATTTTATCTCCTGAGCCACTCACGCAATCTGATCATCTGCATGCTGCAGAATTATAAATATGGAGTTAATATACTACTTTGTCTAGTGCTGTTCTCCTCCTCGAAAGCTGAATTCAGTATTTAGAGCTCATTATTCAACATCACATTTATTAAACAATGCCCTTTCAGCAGCGTTTTCATATCTACATAATGAAAATCCTTCCTCTTCAGAAAAAGCTGAGGGAAATGATTGGGATGAAGCAGTAATCCAAGTCGGCCAGGTGTATTCTTGCTGTATATTAACTAGCTTCACTTATCCTATGGGACACATCTGCATTCAGCAAAGAAGAGGCACTTCAGAAAATACCACAAAGAAAATCAGACTTGGGAAATGAGTATCTGTACAAAAGAGATCCAGAGCTGCCTGCATCCAGCCCACAGGAACACACTGCTGTGGAGAGCCAGATGCACACAGAGTTAACCAGGGAGCACAGTTTTGCAGGAGGTACAAAGCCAGAGGGCAACATGGGCACAGGTCCCCAGGAAGGGCATGGAAGGAGCTGGAGCATGGGAGAACATTACAGCACAGATCCCTGGGGTCACAGGGAAATAAATTCACCCAGTGGTCTAAAAAGGGACAATTTCAGCCAAGGCAACCTTGAAAATGAAGGTGAGAAGGGCATGAGCACCAGCTTTAGTAGTAGTGGTAAAGCTCAAGAAGGGCTCAGCTTGGATGTGGGTATGTCCATATGACCTTTCCTAGGCAAATACAAGCTGCTCTGCTGAACCCCTAAGGAGCACTGGCATTGAACAGAAGATGTGTAACTACGCCTCATGTGAGGCTCATCTATGAAGCTGTTCCAGAGTAAGGCTGTCTCACACTACGAGAAGGAGGAGTGCCTATCTACTCATCTCATATCCCAGCATACCTATACAGTGAGGAGAAAACACACACTTTCTTCTTGCCTGCTCATCTGCTCCTGAATGTGTGGCTAAAGAAAGGTCCAGGCATAAGCTCACTTGGCAACCTGGTTTGGGACATGAGGGCACTTTCACTGTATGGATTTAGATGCTGACAGGGCCAGAAAACAACTGCTAGACCATTTTATTTGTTAGTCTAGACATAGTCTGCAACAACCACAAAAAACCCAGTGAT
The DNA here is from genome assembly GCA_039877255.1 of Loriculus beryllinus. Classification (NCBI taxonomy): domain Eukaryota; kingdom Metazoa; phylum Chordata; class Aves; order Psittaciformes; family Psittacidae; genus Loriculus; species Loriculus beryllinus. The sequence continues at coordinate 14,572 of JBCJKH010052691.1, read as the reverse complement.
GCCATTTCTATATCCATGATCAGAGCAGAACCATGACACGAGCTGTCTGTCCTAGCCCTGTGGATAACTGAAGAACAGCTCAACAAGCAGAATGGGTTTCACGAATGGTTGAAGGGACCACAGTGCATCAGTTCAGTGAATACTGAATACAGGTATCAGTACCGTCATCTTATGATGCTGGAGAACATCTAGAGAAGGAAAGAAGAAAAAAATGGGGAAAAACTCTACAGAGGACAATCTTCACCCTGATTCTATATTAAGTTTAATCATGCAACAACAATATCAAAATAGTCATTGGACATAGCTGTGTCCTGATGTCCTGTACAGTTCAAGCAATGGCATCATTGTACACTTGGGATCTAAGGTGTGTCCATACATTTATTGGTAAGGTAACCAACAGCCAAGTCAATCTTGCACATACACAAAGACCTTTTCCAGAAGTACCAAGAGAAATGAAATCTCTCAGCTAAGTGCAGGGAATGCAGAGGGTAAGGAAAGCACAACAGAGTGTACTTAAAGGAAATAGAAAAAAAGAAAACCTCATTAAGAGTAAAAAATACTTTGGACTTCTCAAGAGGTTGCTATTAAGTACCTTCAAAAGACAGGCCTTAGAACTGAAATGACCAACTCTATTGAACGCCAAAGCCAGCAACTCAGCAAAGGCACAAATTTCATTAAATGATACTATTTTCTCCCTTTCCTGCTCATAACTAACCCTTCAAGTACCCAGAGGCTGTATTTGCACTGAGGATAATGACTGTGTCCTTTGCTCCCATCTCCCCTTGCTCCAGAGCCTCTGCAGGTACTACTATTTCCCCCATATACGCTGTCTGATTAACAGAATCAAGTTAAGTTCAGAGCAGTTTTCCTTGACCTGTACTTAGATTGAATTCAATTCCTGTTTCAGCCTTAGAGAAGCACCTAAAAAGCCTGAAATTTTACCTATTTTTCCCAAGTCTATCATCAGATCTAATAAGAATATTACCCTTCCCTACAGACTGTGCCCTTCTGGGCGGGCACACGGGTTTCTTCATCCAGTGGTAAATCCTGAGCTTCACTGCTTATAGTGAAAAGCTCTGTAAAACTTCTTACTGCACTGAAAAGAAGCTGGAAGCCTAAATCATGCACGTGTGTCCCACAGACAGATCCCACATCATGAGCAGAACAACTGCAGAGGACTATTACCCTGTACGTATTATAAATCAAACAACAGTAAATACTAAGCCAAGTCACACAAGGCTCCTTGCATGCCCAGAGTCCTCAATATTTAACAAGGCTTCTTTCGAAAGTTAATGTGCCCAAAACGGGAGGCACAGAATGGGCAGCAAATACCAATATTGATTTCTTTTGGCACTGCTGCCTTTCTTTGCCTGAAAGCCCTGGCAAAGAGGAGCACTTTGTGGAGGAGCATTTTCTATGTTTCTGCGAAGAATGAAGGAGAATGCTAAATTCCACTCTGAATTTGAACTATGAATCTGAAATGTATTTTGCTCAAGCCTTGTTGAAAAAATAATTTATTATAGCACTTAATCATCCCCATGAAAGAAAAGGGGATTTTAGCCTGCTAATGAGCTGTGTAGAAGCCATGACTAATTAACCTAATTATAGTAGTCTGTGACAAAATGTGATTATACTAAAACCATGCCTCAAGTAACTGGAGTTGCCAAAAACTCAAAGGCTAATAAACAAACACACATTAATAGAACATAAACACTAATAATATTGACACCAGCCATATTATTTATAGCCAAATCAACGCTACAATCGTCACAGAAGACAAATCTGAAGTGTTCAGTAGCTGATAATATAGAATCCACATCCTAAAAATCCCTTATGCTTTTGTCTATTCTCCTGGATATGTCACATAGACATAAGAATAAAGCGTGAAGAATGGATGACTGGGAGTTGTTTTCCTTCTGGTGTTGATGACCCTAAGCTGGCAACTGTACCAACCTCATCACAGTAGTAAGGCTGTTGCAACACTCATGATGAAGCACACAAGGAACATGGAAAGTCATTTCACCCACGTTGGATTGAGCTGGCCAGTACAGAGGGGATTATCCCAGAAACAAAACTCACTGCAAACTTAGGTGTCTGCTTGGAGAATGTACCACTTATAAGTCCGAACTAGCAGAGACATCCTTGGGCACCACAGGAGCACTGTTTCCCAAGATGCACAAAAGGATCTCTAATAATAGAATCAGAGCCCAAAATCTCTGAAACCTGTGGAGAAGGAAGTTCCCTTTCCAGATGAAATTTAGAGGACTGAAGTAGAAAGGAGCTTTGTGGTGCAGAACACTCCCAAGCAGTGAAGAACGCCAACCCCAAAGGACTCCAGAGGAACTGGAATGCATCATTCACCCTCTATATCCCCCCACCGAGCACGCACAGGGACGGAGCAGAGTTGAAGAGGTGTGAGATTTCAAGCAATAATCTGTATGTACATCTATAATCTCTACCGACTGCACAGCCCAAACACAAAATATGCTGTTGCAAAGCATGTATTTCATGGGCTTGACGGCTGAGCTCCCTGATTATGTGTGTTGACCATAAGTGAACACTTAATTTGTCTTCAAAAGAGAGGCAAAAATAAAACTGCTGCTGTCTGAACAGCAAAATGCCACTGCTGAACAGAAGATGATAAAAGAAAGGGTGTAGAATTCTTTCAGTTCCTCCATTATTATGGAAATGCCTTTTAGAAGATGAACAGTGCCGGTTTAGTGAGAAGTTCCAAGCTTATTTTATGGCTGAAAATGTGACTGTGACATTTTCAACATGAGTAAGGCCACGTGCGTGCACAGAATGAGTCAAAAACGACAACTCCTGGTCAGGACAAACATACCTGGTATGAACTGTTCCATGCTACAATTTGAAATCACTGTGGGTGACCTGTGTTAGAAACATCAGCTTCATTTGCCTTCATTCTGACCTGCAGTCTGAAACTCAGTGCTTTAACTCCACATTACAAGACAGTGTTTGCCAGGTGAGGCATAGCCTAGCATGTGGAACCATAAGAGTCGGCTCCTGGTTTACACAATCCAAACAACAGTAAAAGAATATCAGAGATGTCTGGGGTGTCGACGAAGAAGTTTTGTCTGGCCACCCTCCAGGAACCAGATCCATTCTCTGTCCAGCATGGTAGAAGGGAGAGAAAGGGAAAAACACAGTGCCTCAGATGGGAACTTGAGAACTATCCCAATGAAAGCAGGATGTCTTCACTCCCTACTTTACAGCAGCAGAGAGATGTCACACAAAGGCAGAATGCTACAACTAGATCACTACAAATAGTGTCAGAGACTGAGCAGAAGCCCCATTAAACCAAAAGCTGCAATCTCAGATCCCCCCAACAACCATGCCTAACTGGAAGAACATTCTGACCCCTTCCAGACAACCAATCGCACCCTGCTGAACCAGCATCGGCTGGCAAATTAGAGCAAAGATGGGATAACTCACATGTCCTTCAGATGCAATTCCTCACCTCTCACTCCAAACATGTGGCAGCTGTTAGACCTTTACATTGCCAGGACAGTATTCTTCTGCAGAAGGTCTATCCCCAGCACATCTCTGCAGATGGTGCTACATTAAACTCCCACCTCCTCCCAAACACAGTGAGGATCTCCATGTCCTTTACAATCTATAACCACATAAATCAGAGACTGGATGGGGCTTGGAGCAAGCTGCTCTAGTGGAAGGTGTCCCTGCCTGTGGCAGGGGGTTGGAACTGGATGAGATTTAAAGTCCTTTCCAACCTAAACCACTCTATGATTCTGATTCTATAATTCCATGATTTGTCCCACCAAGGGCCAACAGCCAAAAGCCACTACTCTTTAAAGAATCACTTATTCCACATCTTGGTTCCTGGGTTGGGAAGAAGAGGAGAGGTTAAGTCTACACTCTGTTCCCCAGCATTGTGAGCTGTTTGCTCCAATTCCAACCTACCCAAACCTTCCAAACCATCCCTTAAACCTTGCTTCTGGTTCATGTTTTCTCCATAGGATTGTGTGTGAGATGGGAGAGGCCAAGCCCAGCCAGCATGCCGGATTTGTGGAAATCTGTGTGGCCGAGTGCAAACCGGAGTTCATGGCCAGGTCTTCACACCTCTACTACTTTATGGTAAGCTCCTGCAAGAAGTTCTCCTTGGCCCTGCAGGTCCTCAGTCCTTTGTCCCCTTTGCTACGTCTATCCATTGTCCTTGATCACGTTCAGCATCTGAGCTCTTCACTGCTGTTCTGAGTGCAGAAATGTACTGATTCCTTTTATTTTCCTTCAAACTCTTGTTAGGAGCAAAAATAACTTGGTAATTAATATTTTAACAATCTAATAATAGTCCAAATTATTAGCCCAATTACAGTTACATACAGTCATGGTCCAAATTAGTACAGAAAATCCTCATTAATAGTTAAAAAATGCTATAAAAAAGGAAAAGAAACCTTTCCCCTAGTACCTTACTTTTCCATGGCATGATGCTTACCCTACCAGTATCCCTTCAGGCCCTATAGCTGAAGGCACCAGTGTCCTCCAGGAGAAATCATTATCATCCTGAGCTCTTCCCTGGGAGGAGTGTGATGTGCATCATGGGGTTTCTTCCCTCTCACTCTTGGGTCCCCCAGGGGTATCTCCATCCCCTTCTCCTCATTGCCTGTCTCCTCCCCCTGGTCCCCATCACCAGTGGCAGCGCTGCCCAGCGCCCAGCCTGGGCACACAAAGGGTTGGTGTTTGCTGGGCAGAGCCTACCTGGGGCAGCAGCCTTTGGCCATGCCAAGTGTCCCCAGCCCTGAGCTCAGGCAGGTTGAGCACAAGGCCTTTGGCTGTGGGACACTTGTGACCACAGGGGACACCCAGCTCAAGGGATGTTGAGCCCAAGAGGCTTCCTGAGACCTTATGGTATTGGGCCAGTGCAAAGCCCATGACCTTCTACTATAAATTCACATTTACAGGGCTACAGGCAGTCACCATAGTGGTGGTGGGTGTTTCTGCAAGATATAGCATTCAAGGTGTCTATGTGATGGTCTTCTGGGTGTTTAGGAGCAGCAGTAACTTAGAAGGGACCTATTTACCAGCCAGGCTGTGGAGAAGCTGTAGAGCATCACTGTGGCTCAGCGCAAGTGGGCAACTGTTTTAGATGCTCTATGGTAAAACAACAGATACCAGCAAGCTGAAACTGGAGTTGGCTTTTAAGGGTAGGTGTTTTGGAGAGAGGCCTTAGCCATGAGGAATTTGGAGATCGTCAAAAGTCCCTAGGGATGGTGACACACAAAAGTTCCACTCAACGCGTGCTGATGGCACTTGGAGAACAGCCATATTCCTCCATTTAGGTTTCTGGGGCTGGCAAATTGGCTTGTTGTGCTGTCCGTTGGGACATCAGCTTGCAAAGCAGTCAGAGGAGCTCTGGTCCTGATTCCATCCTATAATGGTGCAAGTTCAGGTGGACACTGTCTCTTTGCTGTAGTGAAAGAGAAAAGGAGAGCCAAACACATGTTGAACACTCAACTTGGGTTTTTTGCTCCTTTCTAACAATGCTCTTTTTCCAAAAGACCTGCTTGTTCCTCAAAGGCATCTCGTCCTCAGGGGGACATGCAGGCATGCTGGGGACATGCAAGCATTGCCAGGCCTTGGTCTGTGCAGGCTGGAGATGACATGGTTTCTTTGTTCCCATCAAATGCTCTCAACTCCTGCAAGTGAATGGCTTCTTTCTGACAATATTCATATACCCCAGCATCTTTTTAAGGCAGAGGGAACTGGTAATGAATGCAAAATCTTGTATTTCTCCTTGAGCTACAGAAATTCCTCTATTCTTTGTATTTTCCAATGTCACTCAGGTGGTCAGGGCAGAGAAGCACCTTAAGAGATAGCCCCATGGGCCATAGAGAAGGGCTCTTTCCAGGACTTCAGCATGTCACCTTTGCTACTCTTGGAATTACTGTGATAATAATAATTGTTGATCGTCTGTGTCCATCAGTGACAGCTTTTCCTTCTGCTTTTTCCTGCTGCCAGCTATCCCAGCAGTGCATGAGCATAATGTCAACAGGGTTTTCTCTGCTGAATACCTCAATACCTTCATGCTAGACAGAATAATACAGATGCTCTTCAGCCTGCCTGTCACATGCTCTTTCCTGCATCCATTGCTTTCATAGCAGGAGCTGTGTTTGTTGGTGTGGTTTGGTTTTCTTCAGTGCTTCTGGCAGAATTGTGGAGATGTTATTGCAGGCATCGCAAGGTACCTTGGCATCCTGCAGCGGTGGGTGGCAGCTTGAAGGGAAGGAAGACGTTTGAAAATGAAGGAAGGGCATCACATGGGAGATAAATGTCACTTTCTGATGCATGGTGAATCCAGTGGAAAATTGCTTTTCAAAAGGTCGGTAGCAAAACAGGGTCACATTTAGCCAATAGGTTCAGCCTTCCCTTCTCCTGCAAGAACTAAAAGAGATGATGTTTTGTTGAACTCAGCAGAGTATTTCATTTCAGTGTTTTAAAAAGGAGGAAGCTTAGTTTAGAGGTGTAAGAAGAGTTCATCTCCACATTTCTGGCCAGAACTTTTATATTCAAAATGCTGTTAGTTTGCTTTAAACTCATCTGTGATCAAAAATGCAAATTTCATTAGAAAGCACAGTAAGCCAAAAGGGAAACAAAGCATTTGGTTGCATGCTGAAATGAAATCTATAATGAAATTAAATTTGTAATGATCTAAATGACAATAATTATTTTAAGCTATTCATTTTGTTGCTATAATAATTTCCATGGTCTTTCAATCAGTAAGAAATTTCCCTTTTCAATTCAGATACTGAAGCAAGTTTGCCTTTTATACTGGCTTTGGATGAGAATATTGGAGTCAGTGCAGGTGATGTGGGTTACTCTGATTGGAACTCCTCTGGGTCTGCTCTTAAAATCATCTTCCAGGACAGCATTTACAACAGGTTTCCCTTCCACCTTTCACTTCCCACTCCTACTATTGAACCTACAGATAGGAAACACAGGTACACATGCTGTGTTTGTCACATCTTGCTCTGCCTTTGTTCCCAGGAGGAATGAAGTGGGAACCATGGTCTTTATATGCACCATGAGGTCAGTTTAAACACAGTTCTGATGGCAGCTTCTTTGTGGGCAGCTTGTTTGGTGGAGGTTCTGAAGGAAAGGGAAGGGTTGGGGAGCAGATGGAAGCAGGCAAGTTCTTAGAAAGGTTCACTCATTGTCACTGACCACTTCAGCTTATTACAGAACCACCAGACCCACTTGCATTTTCCATCACCAGCAACGAAGTGGTCAATAGTCTGGAGGCTGAGTTTCACTGCAAACATGCTGTGCAATATTTATGAAGGCCACTGTGAATAATTAATGGTTTATTGCAACTTTGAAAGCTGAGCCACGAATCCTTTTGTAAGCTTGGCATGAGACACAGCAGTGCTTTAGCAAAGAGCATTGCTGAATTAGATCTGGTGTGCAAGGATCCTGAAAGGGCATGGCTGCATTTGTCTACCTCTGAGGAAAGGGAAGATAACCCATCCAGGAGTGGGCTTTGAATCTTTAACTCAAGTGTTCCACTATGGTTCATAGCTGTTGTGCACCAAGCTGTCCATTCTCAAACATTTTCTCACAACAACAGTAATGTGCTGGTGGGGCTGGCTATCAATAAGGCACTAAAGAGGAGATGCCATCAGAGCTTGAAGTGGTACCCTAAATGAAAGGGAGCACTGAAGAGCATCTTTTGCATCTACATACTCTTCCTGCATCTTTCATTCCAGTATCTGTTAGAGAGTATTAGAAAAGTACAACAGAAGTTTCCAGCCCATCATGTCAAAACCAGTCAAGTTAAAACACAAGAAGTGTGCAGATCTTTCTGCAGAGCTCTATATCTGATTTTCATCTTCAGCCCTTTCGCCATGAGCCAGCTGCCTTTAGAACAAAAGTCAAGTCAAAACCTTACTGCTGTTCTTCAAAATGATTACCCAGAAAGGGTTAGGGACAGAGAAGGCTCCCTGTGTGTAAAAGAGGGAGATGTGGTGTGTGTCAGGTGGGTTTATCAACACAGATTAATGGTTCCCAAGGCTCAGTGAGGTGACTGCACTATCCAACTACTTGTTCAGAGGAGCTGAGAGGTTCAAGAATTTGTGTCATCATTCTTAAAGAGGAGGGAGGGGAAAATAATATTCATTTAAATGCATATAGTAGCTTTTCACTTGGGACTGAATAGAAAGTTTTTCTATTAAAATGCAAATGAAAGAATAAACTGTAACTCCAAATTTCTCCCAGAAAATGGATGTCTCCTCTCTGCATTGTGGTAACAAGGTGATCTGTGCCTTCAGAATGCAAGTGTTTTATCTTGATTTGGAGAAGAAGGGAGAAAAGGGAGGTAAAAAAAAGAGGTTTGAGATTCAGGGATCCTAAAGGAATTGTGTTCTTTTTTGCTATATTAATACAGCTGTGTGTTTTGCTTGGAAAAGGGGTTTGGAATATCAGCAGAGAAAGGAAGGAGGAGTTCGTGTGAACAATGCTCCTTTTGGGGCTGTAGCATTTCAGAGTACATCTCAACATGAGCATCACCATGCTGTATTAGTGCAGGACACTTGTGAATATTAGACTGTCTCAGCATCCAAGTCTGATAAGAGGAAAAGATCTGGGGTCATGAAGTGGGCATGTGGGAGAGGCAAGACATGATCTCAGATGCACTGCTGAACCACAGCTCTCCTCCTTCCCAGGGACAAAGCCCATGAGAACGATGGTTTTTTAGGCATCCCTCTGGAGCTGTAGAGCAGGTTCTGTTGCCTTCTCAGATCAGTAGGGTTCAGAGCAATATTTTCATCACTTGTGAGCTGCACAGTTTGGAGGTGGAAAGTCTCCATCAAGATCCAATCAACCAGTTCAGGACCCAGTTTATTTTGCAGAGGTGGTGTTGCATGATAGCAAAGATGATACCTGATCTGTCTCAAACAAGCAATGGAGATGGGAGAGCATAACTCTAGCTGCTCCAGGCCTGGAACTGACTTTGCAAGCAGAGTATTTCTAAGGGTAGCCAAGGGCAGTCCTAATTTTTGCAGGGGTGAGGAGAACAGATGAATTCATCCCACCAACTTGACATTCATGTCTATGATAGGACTGGTGTCAATCCTAGGCTCCTCCATTGACTTAGGCTCCTCTGTATGGTCATCTTCTGAAGTCCACCTAACACGGGGTTAACCCCTGAGGGTACCTACCTCTCTCCATCACTAAAATGCTCCTCTACTGTGCTTTCAACACAGCCTTTTGCCTTCACAGACTCTGACCCTCTCTGATCTCAAGCCAAAGCGGGGACCAGTGTCGGGTGGCACCCAAGTGACAATTACAGGCAACAACCTCAACGCAGGCAGTAATGTCATCGTGACCTTTGGGCGACAACCCTGCCTCTTCTACAGGTACAGATGAGTCCTTCCTACTGTACATGCCTGAGTCGATGTGGGCAGTTACAGTCGAGTCACTTCTATCTCTCTCCCTCAAGGACCTTCTTTGTCTGTGGCCATGTCTATTCATTCAGCAATGGGACTTCCGCATTCTGCACTGTGCATGTCCTTGTTGTGCATGTTTTGGGGTGAGAGAACAGGATTTATTTCATTGTTTTGATCTGTGTTTGATGTGCTTTTTTCCATGGCTCCTTGTCAAATTCCAGTACAATTTCCTCTGGTCCTTTGCTTTGCTACTTGCTCAGGGACTGTGCTGTTTAAAAGATCCATTTCCATGTCCCTTCTTTAGCTGAGGTGTCAAAGAAAATCTGACAACATCAGTTCTAAGTATTAAAACGCCTCTCTTTTATCCAAGAATAGTCCTGTAGTGTTAAGAAATGGATTATTTGCCACATTTTAGCTCTGGGTTGGCTCCAGTTCAGTCGCAGTTCAGAGAGGCTTAATGTCAGTGTTACCTGCTGAATGTTCCCTGATCCCTGTGAGAATGAGCCTGAATCCCATTCCCAGGGGCTCCTGCAGCTCAAAACTACCCAGTGCAACGTGTTTCACTGCCAATATCAGTGGAGGCTGAAGATGAAGTTGGCACATTTCTCCCACCATATGCTTTGCAGAAGAAGGGCTCATTCACGGAAGACCTGGGACCACTGACTTGAGGCAATGCCCTTCCCTCCCTTGGCTGTGGGGATCCTGTTTAGCTGCCTGTCATGTCTGTGGTGTGATTTAGCATCTATAATTCAGGAGGGTGAAGTCACAGTTTGTGATTTGAAAGGCCAAGAGGGACCCACAGCTGCTTGGAGATGCTTATTGAAGAGACTGGGGATTTTTAACTGGGATTGAGCTTGGTCTTTCATGGGAATTTGGAGAGCACTTGGAGGGTGCAGTCAGTGAAGTAAGTTCCTTGCTGCAAGGGAAGGATGCACCCTGCTTTATGCTTTCTAAGAGTATGAGATGAGGCTGCATCACAAATCACAAGTCTGGGGAGATTGAAGGTGTTTGGAGCCTGGATTTTTGCCTTTTTATAGAATGTTCAGACCTGGAGCTGGTTTTGAGCCCTGGCAAAAAGGAAAGGTTTATGCAGAATCCTCTTTGAGTGTAATCATAAAATGCTTCCCACTATATTAGTAGCTTCTATGCAAAGGTCCCAGGCCCACTGCAGACTGCACTTAGACAAGGCTTGGAGTCTTAATGCAAAGTTAACTTTATTATCCCAGACGGGAAAGCTGAGGTGCAAACACCCCTCTTTATGAGCTGCTGCTGAATATGTCTGCAGGCAGGAAGGAAACATCCATGATGTATTTCGTCACACAGAAATACTTGTGGAGACTGGTCTGGTTTGGACTTCCCTTGGGGTTCAGTTTTCACTCTGGGACATGAGAGATTATGGCTTTTGGGGTTTTATTTAAAGTAGTGAAAAGGCAATGTCACTTCCTCAGATAAATGGCTACTCACAGCGTATTCCTGCAGCAGTGAGTTTCACCACAGAGCATAGGTTAAGGTCTCAGGACATAAGAATAAGTAGCTGGTCTCTCTTTGGCACCATGCTTTTTGCTGGTGGTGGCATCTAGCTTATATTTACTTGCTTCTGATCACAGGAGATCGGCCAAGCACATTATCTGTAACACCACTGCCTCAGATGAAGGCTTTGAGAAGGTGAAGGTGTCTGTGAGAGTGGACAAGGCCAAGATACATCAGGAGTTGCAGTATGAATATGTAGAGGATCCAACTATCCTGAGGATTGAGCCTGAGTGGAGCATCTTCAGGTAAGCATCCCATGGACACCCCCAGAGACTTCCCATGGTTTTCTAATGCAACAGTGGTATGTTCATATTGGTCCTTGATACAGAAAAGGACTTGCCAAGCATTGAAAAGTGGATTTGCAACATCCAGCTGCAAATGAGCACCAGAAGCTTGTCTTGGTAGTTTCATGCTTTGATTACAAAGGTAGGTGCCCAGGACAAGGAGTGATGGGTTCAAACTTAAACAGGGGAGATTCAGGTTATATATAAAGAGGAAGTTCTTTCCTGTGAGGGTGCTGAGGCGCTGGCACAGGGTGCCCAGAGAAGCTGTGGCTGCCCCATCCCTGGCAGTGTTCAAGGCCAGGTAGGACACAGGGGCTTGAAGCAGGCTGCTCTAGTGGAAGGTGTCCCTGCCCAGGGCAGGTGGCTGGAACTGGGTGAGCTTTAAGGTCCCTTCCACCCAAAACCATTCTATGAAAAATAAATCCCTGAAAGGTGCTTGAGGTTAACACTGGCAGCTCACGGCCTTCCCTGAGGTGTCTTGGAGACTGTGAGAAAGCATGTGACGCATTTCCCGCATTAAAAAGATGAAAATCATCACTAAAAATGTAGCCAATGAAATATTTTGGATGATGTTGCTTGATGTACCTAGGAAGTTATTTGAAAACTTTTTTGAAATAATTACTTCTCTTAAAAAAACAAGGGGGGATGGGGGAAATGGGAGCTCTTCAGACTACCTGAAATATAAAGTATTACTGAATACCTTTTAATGAAAAGCTAAAGCTTAATAAATTGTTAAGAGGAAAAAAGGCACATAATAAAGAAAATTAGCTAAAAGAACCTTTATAAAGGGCAGTGGAACTGATATAAGATTCTGGCTTATCTCCTCAGGAGAGCTCATCTGCAAGCCATTTGTCAAATAAGAACTGAAAAGGGATGTGATAAGAGATTCTAGATCTATGAAATCTGTCTTTTAGGATTTCAATGCCTATTGTGTCATGTCACCTCACAGAACAGAGTGAATACAATCGTATTTTCAAATGTGAAACTGCCATTTATATCAAAAGATGCAATTGTATCTGAGGAGGGAGTCTCAAATGGAGGCTGGAAATATTGAAGGCTTAATAAAACTTTTAGGAAGTTTGCTAAAATTCTGGAAGCAGGAAGACGTTTGAAAAGCCTGTGTGAGTGATAGGGTGCCTGATCAGTTGCTTTGTTTTCAAACATATAAATACAGCTTTCAAGATGGATAAAAACCATCACTGGTGATATTTGCCATTTCAACGCAGTGTTTTGTTGAAAGAAAAATGCATGTTTTGAGTGGGTCAATGTTGAAAGCCCTGATTCCACACTAAATCATATTTAGTTGCATTACTGTAATTGTTATGACATTCTTAATCTATTACTGTAATTATGTAGTGCTACAGCACTGCAAAAATGAACCATTATTTAGCTATTTTACGGATATATATTAATATGTAATTGTAATATGTCTATTGCAATTCTTACCTCACAGCAGAGTTTGAGGTTCATGAAAGGGTGGTCAACCACAAATCATGCAAAAAGCCTCAGCTGAAAATTGAAGTTCATTTAGTTATCAGAATGGAGATTATAATTTCTAATCAGTTGTTGTGTGTGGATATAGGTGTGTGCATAGCAGGGACTCCTATTGTCAGATTTCCCTTTAAGTTATTAAAATATACGCTGCCTGAAGGAATGAAGATTAATGTGCGGTCAGCTGCTAAAAATGAGCCAGCCTGTATAGTAAGGGTGGAATATTCAGATAACCTGTTATCTGTGATGAATGGAGTCTGCCCATGCTGCTCACAAAGGTACTTGTTTTGTCGTTTGTGACTCATAAAGGACTTTGACTATGTTGAGTGGCTGTTGTTACTGTTTTGAGCTATTTTGAATGATAGGAATGCTGCTTGATCTTAAAGCACAGAAAAATTTGCCTTGTATTTATTCCAAGAAATAGCATTGTGTGTCAAGACAGATTGTGGAAAACATAGTCTCATTTTGTGGTTTATTCATAAATACTGTGACCTTCAGAAAAATCACTTAATCTACCTTCTAACTCTATTTCCCATTTCAAAAAATGTGAGATATAATAATGATAAAAGGCAGAAAAATGGCAAAGTAAATGTTGTTTAGCTTCCTGTTCTTGCTGGGTCATTTTCTGTAGCTTTAGAGGCAATATTTGAAATATTAAGCAAGTGTACCTTCGTGCAAGGAAATGTTGTGGGCTTGGTATTAAGAATTACTGGACAAGTGTCTACAGTCTGGGACTCAACAGATCAGGTTAGGTTGTCCTAGTGGTGTCCTTCACTTCAAAACTTAGTTGATGTTAGCAGTCTCAGCTGAAAGCATTGAGCAAAGGAACTGTTGGTAGGAGACATGACATGATATTCCATACAGATTTTCTTACTTTGTATATAATTTCCAATTTTCCCGACTGCAGCCTGTATCAGTAATAGAGAGTGAAGCACAAACACCATGTCTTTTTCCAGATGTCTTCAAAACTCTAATATTTCCATTTGTGTATAAATGTCAGCATAAATGTCAACCCTCATGCTGCTCCTGTGCAGAGGTCACTGATGCAGCTCTCGTGAAGGAGCTTCTCCCCCAGAGCTTGCAGCCCCTGAAGCGTGACACCTCTCCTTGTCAGTTCCTCTATTACATGCAAGAGGAAGTTGTCTTCCACACAACCAAGGAGTCTCCTGGGTTGCTTATGCCAGGCAACAGATACTGAGGTGGTTGAAATCCCCCATGAGGACAAAGGCCTGTGAGTGTGAGGCTGCTCCTGTCTGTCTATAGAGAGCTTCTTCCACCAAGTCCTCCTGATTGGGTGGCCTGTAACAGATCCCCACAGTAATGTCCCACATCACAGTTCTTCTTTTAACCTAGAACCATAAGCTCTCCGCTGGCCCATCAGCTGTCCCCAGACAGAGTTCCATACTCTACAGCCTATCATTGACATAAATAGCTACACCCTTCCCTATCTGCCCAGACTGTCTTTCCTAAAGAGCCTATAGCCTTCCATTCCAACACTTCAGTTACAAGAGCCGTCCCACCATGTTTCTGTGATGCCAGTGATATATCGTGGTGGATGTGCACACATTTCCAATTCCTCTACTTTATTCTCCATACTACTGGTGTTAGTATAGAGTTGTCTGAGCAGAGCTCTGAACAAAGCCAAACTCATTGGCTGGAGTGGCTGAAGTAGCTCTGCATTCCTCTGAGCATTCAGTACAGGTGCTGGCATAATGCTACATTACTGGGAGTTATGAATTATTGGGGAAATACTATAATTGCCTCAGAATCACTGACTTTCATCAATTGACAATTGGCTTTTTTTCGACCCCATAAAGAGAGGTCTGCACAGGAGGGGATCGGCACAAGTGG
>JBCJKH010052690.1:65283-75488 GCA_039877255.1 Loriculus beryllinus | reverse complement strand
AATTCACACTCAAAGATGCATATTTTATCCTTGTGGAAAATCTCTTGATGTCTATGAACTGGAGACCTCATGTTTTGATAGACCATGATCTTGCTGACGGCTAATTCTTTGGATAGGAACATTTTTGTGCCAGGTATATTTCCAAATCTGAACTTTGCTGGAATGTTTAGCTCAAATATTTTGTTGTTTTACAAGAACTGGCATGGAGGAAAGCATTGATTTTCTCCTACCTAAAATCAGGCAAGAAAAGGCTCTTAAAAGGCCCTTGCCTGTTCCAGAATAGGGAAGCACTCTTGAAATTCACACTCAAAGATGCATATTTTATCCTTGTGGAAAATCTCTTGATGTCTATGAACTGGAGACCTCATGTTTTGCAGACTGGATAGATGCGATAGCAGGTAAATCCCCATGCTGTTGGTCCTGGGTGTGCTCCTGCCCAGTCCACCTCTGAATAGAAATTCTCCTGTGACTGCATCCAAGGCTACTGCAGGCTGTGTTGGGTTTGGGCATCTTAATTGAATAAAAGTGGACTGTTCCTCCCATGCACTGCTTTACCAGCTCCTGTTGGCTCCAGTTAGAAAGCTGGAGGTAGCTACCTGATAGAAGCAAGGACAAAACAGGACATTTTTCAGGAATAGGCTGTGAGAAAAACCTTGTAAAAAAAAAAAAAGGAAAAAAAAGAAAGAAATTGGGAAATAGAAGGAGACTTGGATAAACTAGATGAGTAGGAGTGGAGAAGCTGGCATGGAGGGTTTGCAAACTCAGCTACTTGGGGTATACAAGCACAGCTACTTGGGGCTTCTGGTGATGGGGAAGATCACAACTGCCTGGGCAAAGCCTAGAATAACCTGCAAAGAATGAGAATTCAGAGCTTTGGGGATCTGCACTTACTGCAAGAAGTACCCATCACTTTGCAAAGTGGAGCAGTGGAAATAGCAGCGGAAAGTTGAGCAGTGGAATAAAGTACCAATCCCTTGCAAAATTCAGTTCTAGTAATCTTTAATATATCTGCTGTTAAGGGCTACTGCAACCTTGATCTTTGTGGCTCAGTTCAGGAAAGTGGAAATGCTAATACCCTGATGTTCTTGCAGATTGTAGAAATGAATTTAATGGGTATACGCCAAGCCCTTAAACCCTGGTGGTTCTGTCTTTAGACTGGGGCAATATGTGACGAATAAGACATAGGGCAGTACACTGATTTAATTTTTTCTGGTATCCAATTACTGGTAATCAGGTGAGCACTGTTTGTCTTGCGCAATGAATGAAGCAGAGGGCTGAGCACTTGCAAGTGGAAAAAGGAGTATCTGCTCATGCAGTAAAACTGTATCAGAGCAGATAGAGCTTGTTCTGATTACTGTGATTGTCATGTCACATGGAGTTCCCTTCAGAGGTCAAAGAAGCTGACATTAAGGCCCATACTCTCATGTTCTCCTGCTATCTGAAACATCAGAACAATCAGGAAGATAAATCTTGTTCCTCTGTGTGAAAAGGTTCAAAAGTTTCCATTACTACCCTGCTGTTTCACTTGATTACAGCAGGCACTGCAGGTTCTTGGTTGAAGTTTTCCTACTTGACAACAGCCTGCTCAAGCCTCGCCACTGATTTATTACCACCTAGCAATGATTACACTTGTATTGTTTACTAACAAATGTCATTGGACCTAGGATGATAAACATGGGGTACAGGGTAGTACTTTGATCTCAAATTGTACATAGTCCTTGAATCATTTCTACTACAAGTGAATGAACTGCTTTAATTATTTAAACAGCAAAATTATCACAAACCATAATAGTCTTACTTTCGTCTGTTCTTCTAGGAAGCATTTAGGCAGTCCATGCAGCTGTAGAAATACCAGCTTGGGTAGTCTGTCAGGAAAAAAGAAATAACTGACATTTTGAAACCTTTGCTGGATTGAGAGGAAACCACCACCTTGGTTTTGATGAATATTGTGCTGTCTTGTGAAGTCTTTGTGAAGCAGCTCAGACAGGCTTGAGAGTGTTAAGTCCTCCTTGGAGCTGCCCTTGGAGCAGGATGGTTTGGGCAGCAGCAGTGAGACTCCTAGTCCAGCCCCAGCAGGATGGTTCGACTCTAAAAGCAAGGGCTTAGACTCATGTCGCTCCTGGGTTTCTGGGATATGTCTTTTCCAAGGCGGTCTGTAGCAGGGAGGCTCTCTGTCCTGGAAAAGTTAACTGCAAGGAAAAGCTGACAGGTTTGTGCGCTGCAGTCTTGCCCCTCTAGGCCACCATTTCAGGACACAGGCTACCAGGAAGGGTTTGCCCACTCTTGTCTAGTGGCTAAAGCCACCGATTTGGGTGACTGGGATCTCTACCATGCAGCATCACCTTGCCACAAAGTCTCTCACTACTGAGCACACGTGAATGAGTTTGTGCACCTAACTTCTGTGATAATGGATACAAGGAAACAGAAGAAGGGTCCTTCAGTTGGTTTGTGGTGCTATGAACCACTGGATACATCAGATTACAGGTAGGAACAACATCTAGGGCAATGCATACATGAACCCTATGATCGTGTTGGAGTCTGTTGAATTGCTGCAATCATGAGAACCAAGTATTGCAATTAGAGCTCATCTGAAGGTTGAAACTCCTTTTCTTTGAATCATCTGATTGCTTTTGTTTTGGGAGTGTCCAGTTTAAACAATACAGAGAAATTTGAGATAATGGTTAGCAACTTTTTGTGTTTACTAAAATAGGCTTACCCGGAATTGATTTCATTTTAACTGAGGCTTAAATGGCTCTCCAGGGCTTCATAAACCACAAAGAATGAGGGAGTAACAGCTTTCCCCTGTCTTAAAATACAGCTTTATATGTATGTGTAATCTCTTAAATTTTCACTGAGCAGTTTTTCACTGAATGCGATTGAGAACAATTTAGAGATATGCTGAAGATAAGAAAATGCTGATGCACTGAAAAGCAGAAGCTTTCTCTACCTCTTTATCTTTCTTAACTCCAGCTCACTTGCAAAGTAAATCCCACATTTCAAATAATGGAAAAAACCTTTAGACATAACTGTACAGTTTATCTATACAAGATCACTTTCTGGTTTTTAGGACTGCTTCTCAGTGAGTCCTCAGCACCTATCCTATGGAGTTATTTTTGAGAAGCAGTCTGCAGGAGCCCTCGACAAGAAGAGCATGTCTCTGTGGAGGCAGCTACACAGCAGTGCAGTAAGAGGCATGCGAGACACATTTTCTCATAGGTTAAGAAGCAAAAAAGGTATACAAGATCTCTTTGCAAGTGCAGGAAAGAATGCAGGGAGGTCTTATGCTTGTGGTCATTAAAGAGAGCTGGATCTCATGCACTGGAGTTCTTGTTGAGCTCTACAGGGGCCTTCTTCACCTTCACTTACAGCCTTCTCTCTTGCACACACGCAGTGTGTGAACACCCGCTAACAAGTGGATTTGCTTTTATGTCCTGTACTGTATGCAGGGACAGATGTATTCCATTTCTGTTTGTACAGCCTTTAACCAAGAAAGTTTAGGATGGCCCAGTTTCAGCGCTGTTGTACCTCTAAGAGGCATAATAAAAAAAAAGACAATAAATCTTACGTTTTTAAAACAACAAAGATTCCATCAGATCTTAATGTCTTTAATGAAAATAAAGAAAGGAGTTTTTTAGACTTACAGAAATGTAGATCATGGGTAAAATCAGTTAGTACAAAAGCTAAAAAAATGTGTGGTGTGTTATTTACTCCTGTCATAGGTAGGAAGGCTTTCCTGTCTGCCATGGGAACATGTAGCTTACAAATGATGGGTAGAAACCATTCGCTCTGAAGAGCAGGGTGTTTCTGAGGTATGGGTCATGAGAAGGACCAGATATACCATTGTCTGTTAAAGTGAAATCTCAGCAGAAGTCTCAGGCTAGCCTCCACAATGCTGGGGCTATGGGAGAAAGCACTGTGGCTGGTTATGACAATGACTGTGGCTGCTTTGAGGCCAGCTCCTCTAGCCCCACGCGGTGCTTAACCAAAATGTGGGAACACAGAGGATTTAAATGCATCACACACTGGACTGGATGACTCAAAAGCACATCTGCTGGGGTGGTACGCTATCTATGTCTCACTAATACTTGTAGTCTTACATGTATATCACTCTGTTCAGTCAGCAGTGTGAAAGTGTGGTAAGGAGTGGGCTGAAAGGTACTTGCTGCTGTTGACGAGGCAACTTGGGAATGGGGGAGAAGGCCAGAGTCACTGCATTTAAATTAAATCTGTTGAGAATTTTGACATGGACTTGAGAATGCTGAGAGTTTGCTCCTATTCCAAATAAAGCATTTATTTGAGGGTAAATTACTGTGGAAGCTGATAGAAACAAAACGAAACAGTGAGTTGATGCTTAATTCTCTATTACTATTGTGTATACGAACACATAGTTCTTGGGATCAGATGAATAGACACAGATTAACTTCTACACAGTTATTATTGGAGCTATTACTGGAATCCATTTAAAGCAGTTTGAGTTGGAAGGCTTTGCTGAAGCTGATGGGAAATGCCAAGGTAAGAAGATGGTCCCAGTGTCTGGCATCAGTCGGTGTTTGGAGAATCTCCAGTGCATGTGTTAGCATCTATAAATGTGTTAAGAGGGGAAAGCTCCTCCTTGAGAGTAAAAGACAAAGCAAGTTTAGACAATTCTGGTCAGACTTTCCTCTTCAAAGGAACATTCATTTTTCCTGGTTTCCATTCTAGTGTAGTTGCAAGCTTTATGCTTGAGCTGTAATATGATAGAGAGATCCTGTGTTTCATAAGCCTCATACTCTCTGTAGTAAATGATACTTCTGCGCTTTTTTAATTCCCTGTGTAGTAGTCAATGGTGCAAGTCCCCCTTTTCTGAGCACTTCAGACAGTTGGCCTCTGTGGAGTGGCCTGAGATCTTGCATCATTTCCTGTCATCTGTCCAAAGCTATTTATAAAACGGCTCCTGATTCTGGCACACAGGCAAACCCCAGTTTTCATGAGAAAACAAACAGTTTGGAAATGTACTCCCTCCCAGCAAGTGTCCCAGAACTGTTGAGAAAACCTGAAATGTCCTAGAAAATCTTAATTAAAGCTAAGATATAATGGGGTTGGGGAATATGGGGAATTTAATAATCCCATATCTTCATAGAAAAATCTTTAGAAGTAGTGCAACGTGTGCCGAGAAAATGTTACAAATCTTTAAGGGACAAGAGGTGGTTCCAAAGTTTGTTAACAAAATAAAAACTGTGGAGTCTGATATCTGAAGATATAACAGAAGTGACTCAAGGCAGCTTCTGCACTGCTGAGTTTTTGACATGTAATTTGATGGTAGATGTTCTCTAAAAGGTTTCTACTTTTTGGTATTTCTTAGGTTTTCCATCTTCAGGAGACTCACTGGGGTAGGAGTCTGACGGGGACAGTAAGAGGCATTAAGTGAAGCAGTGCGCTCCCCAGTGAATCTGCTGTTTATGATAAGTGCTATTTTGGGAATCCTGAAAAAGCATGTTGGCCACAGACAAAACGCACCCTGAGCAACAGCACTCACATCGGCTTCCCACTGGCCTGCCTTGACCCTGCTGGCACCATGCTTCTTGTCTCTTTATCTTTAGCCAGCCAATATGCTGCTTGCTTGTGAAACTGCTGTATCCATGAGTTTTGGCATGTTGGAGACCACTGTGTGCAGGGTAAAGTGAATGGAGGATGACCTTTGCCTGGGCAGTCACAAAGATGTGATTTCCTAATGTGTCTCCCAATCCAGCCTGTTTCATCCTGTTTTCACAAACTGCTCTAAGATGTACCAGAGTCCTGCAGGTGCCTAGGCATGATTGGAGTCCATGATCCACTTATGAAGGCCTCTACAGGGTACAAATCTAAGTAGCAGAAGAGGTGTGACACTCTTCCACTGTAACCAATCAGTATTGCTTTTCCAACCCTAAGTTTCTCATGGCAGCAACAGATCATCCTCTTGATGGCTGACAAAGATTCACTTTTGGCCATGCTGTTCATATGTAAGTTTCTGCAAAACAATATTTGAAAGTGTTTGAAATGCCTTAACTCACTGCACCTCCTTTCTCCCCTTGTAAGATTGTAGATAACATTTGTTGCTATTTGATACGTAGAAGTTTTGTAGCCTCAGGCTGCTAAAGCAGTGAATAATTCAATGCCCATGTATTTGTATTGAGTCTTGCCCCCTGTAAATGTATTTCAAGAGGATCCTGGTGTTGGTGAAAATGTCAGTGAATGTTAGTTTAATTATTTTTTCCTCTGTAAATGACAAGCTCTGCAGCACCAGCTGTATTTACAATTGCACAGCAGAGGTTTTATCTCTGCAATACAATAGAAGTCAAAATGCTGCATGTAGGAGGGTTTACCGTTCTGTAGGAATGAACAAGAACAGTTCTGCATAGCAATATGTATAGTTCTGCATTAAATGCTATAGTTTTACAAAACCATATAATTGTTCTACATAAATCCAGCATTGGGCCTTTATAACTTCTGTTCAAGAGGTGACATATGTTCCAGTAGGGATCCAAAACCAAATGTGCTTTTTGCACCCCACCCTGCTTCCAGGGCACCTCTCCACATTGGAGTACTCAAGGTATTACAGATACTTAAACGATACCTGTACAGTAATATGCTGCCTTACAACTCTAGCAGCACTGCAGCCAATGCAATAGCTAGCACAAAGGTGCCTTTGACAATTGCTCTGGTGCCACTTCATCGGGCAGATGTGTTCTAACTACTTCATTCGGTCTGTTGGAAGTGGGGATGAGAGCAGTGTCTTCCTGCAGCTCTGAACAGGGCATAACTGTTGCACACAAAATTCTCTTGTACTTTAAGTGCTGGGAAAAAACATTAGGTGCTTCTTGTTTCCAACTCATCCTATGCTTTGCCTTGTCACAACAGCGCTTTTCCTCTTTCTGTGGAATGTTTTTCAGCTGTAGATTCTTCCACCGACTAGACCTACAGCCTGGTTCCAGCACACTTCCTGTGTCCTGTGCTGGGAAGTTAGAGGCAACTCGGGTCACCTGGAGAACCCAAGTGTGAAAACATTGGTACTAGTCATGCTTTAAAAGCTGATTAAACCTAACACATACTGCCTTAATTGCATACCTTGGTAATCTTTTTCTATGTGTTTGCTATTCCATGCATGAAATCATGATAGCTATCTGTGTGCAAGGTTAACTAACGAGGAATTAATGGAAAACTGAGAAATCTGGGAGAGCTCCAGCCCTTCATGTGAATTTCACAAAGAGTGCTGATGCTTTCAGTGATGACCCAGCTACAAGGCAAGTTTTCTAAGCTTTTCTCTTCTCCCAGTATTGCTATGGCTTTGCAAACTACTGCTTTAGGCAGTTGCTATGTCTTCTGTGCAAAATGTTGGCTAAGGCATAGAAAATGTAGGCAATGGAATTGTCTGACTTAATGAAGATGTATGATATTAAGTGGGGAGCCTGCATGCAGCTGGCTGTACCAAAGTGTCCTAGATTGCTGAGGATCTACCAAGGGGGGAAGAATGACTTGTTCTGTTTTTTTAAGCGTTTAATGACTTTTTTTCCCGCAGATTCACAGAATTCCAAAGTATGTCACAGAATTCCAAAGTATGTCACAGAATCCATTTATTCCTCACCTCAAAGTTGAATATCTTCTATGACTTTCTTTTTCCACCTTCATTTGCCCTTAATACTTTGCTGCTTTTGTTTTGAACTGGTCTCTGTTAATGGTCTGTTCTTTTCCAGTCTTCCTGTTGTTTCACACAGGGATGAAGAACTGAGGATTTGCCTTTACCTTTCTTCTAAGTCCCCTAACGTCATCCTAGCTTCTTTCCTGTTCAGAATGTAGACAGTACAAATCTTGCTCTGACAAAGCGAGCTCCACCAAGGGAGTGCAGATGAGGTGATAGCACACTGCCTGTGCCCAGGTAGCTTTGGCTACCATCAAACAGACTTCAACTAAAAAAACAAACCCAAAATTTTTTAGAAGCTTATAAGATGGCAGTTTCTGTGCGGTTACCTGCTAATAATGCTGGCATGAAGTATGCTTTAAGATTTATTGGGAAAGCTTTAATCTCGACAAACCCAGACAGCATTCGTTAGGAGAATGTGCTTGAGTTTCAAAAAGAACAAATAAAAACCCCCTATGTCCAATATGGAAAGTTATAGTCTTATAGATCGGGAAATGGAGGTGCACAAGAAGTGAAGTTGGGTTGTCAGTGAAACTCTAATTTATCTGTTTGTGGTGAACATCAGCACTATGCAACTGTAAGCTAGAAGAGTGAGTGCTTTGTAAAGGCTCTGCCTAACACAGTTAAGGTAGCAGTTAGAGACCCAAACAATCTATTCAGACTCTTGGGAGTTGTGCCAGGAGAACCAAATTGTACTTCAGGGCCCAGATCACCCTTTAGAACACAGGTAAGCATGAACAGCCCAGGGAAGCAGCAGAAATTGAGTGTTACTTGAACCTCTGCCCATCCCCTTTAATAAGTTGGATTTTCTCTCTAAAATCATCCCTATACCCATGCAAAAAAAAAAGTCCTAGACTTTGATAAGAAGCATGGTCAGTCCATAAAAATGTATTCTAGGATATATTTCCCTTCCTCTGGGAGGACATGTAAGTCAAGCAGGAGTGGTCCAGCAGGCACCCCAGGTACTGTCTGCTGTCAGTCTTCCCTTTTGTGTCTTAGCAAATTCAGCTGCTCAGGGGACTGATCCTGCAGGACAGGCCAAGAACCAGGTGTCACCTTAGATACCTTCATCTTCACAGAAGGTGGAGGCTGCTGGATGTGAGCTATGCACTTAAGTTGAGCCTTTTCTGAAAACACTTGGAATCATAAGAGAGAGCTGCATAATTCCAGAAAACAAAGAGCTCCTGCAGAAAAGCCCAGCAAAGCAGTGAAACTGAGAAAAAAAAAGGCCTGGAGCTGCCAAGTCACCTTGGGCAACCTTTTCAAACAGCCTCCAAATCTTTCTTCCCTTGCCAATCATAATGGGTGTGGACACTTAAAAATACTTCATTATCTTTTATGCCACAAGTAACACAGACGACTGAAATATTACATTGGAATTTACTGTTTGATCTTTTTCAACTTTAATACAATAAATGAATCACTGCTTCACTTCTAATTATTTTTTAATTGCTGGGCTTTATGACCTTCAAAGTCCAGCTCTTTTCTTACTGTGCACTTTATTGAGCTAGTATCTGCAAATGCTTTAGAACGGGTTGGTATCATATAGCATATCATCTACATGCTACGTATTGGTATTTTGGGGGAATGGGGAAACAATTTGACACAATAATTTATAGCCTAATCAATAGGATTTGAAAACAGATTAGAAATTTGCTGGATTAGATAGATATACATTGCCATGTGATACACAATTAAATTCTGAGCAACTCTCTCTGACTGCCATCATGAACAAACTAGGGAAGAGCTTTGGAAGTCGAGCCTGAAACTTAACTTCTTCAACTGTGGACATGAATGGCACAACTGGTATTTTTTTCTAGCATCTCTTTTTAAGATTCTGCTCAGGTATTCTTTGTACAACACGGAGGTGGACACATATAAGTGGAACCAGTAGTCCTGGCTCAAAAAGTTCACACTCTGTGTGTGAGGTCCTTGAAGGAAACTTGACCAAGCCACTGAGTTCTGTACTGCAATGAGCAGCTTTCACAAGACCTGAACTGCTGTAAGACACAACTGGAAACAGTTTCTCTGGGAATACATCCAAAAGATGGTATCTGGTCCCTATGCTATCTGGACTGCTACCTAGACATTTGGAGCAGGACAAGAACCCACTGGAAATTTCACCTGACAATCTTAACTAGCGAAAGTTAGGCAGGTAAACTTGTTGAGATAAGCACACAGCAGACCCCTCACAATTGCTACTAGGTTCTTTCTTGCAAGGCATCATTCTCCATTCAGGTTCAGCCTCCACTGAAAATCACAGCTTAGCCTGGTTCTGAAGCAGATAATCAGAAATCTGATCAAGACCTGAAGCAACAAGTCAGATTGCTGAATGTCATCTCTGCACAAAGTGAGCTGCAGCATCACCTTCACACTTTGCACATAAGAGTATGTTGAACACAAGGAGTGGACACAGCCCAATCCTGTGGCAACATGCAAGACAGCCTCAAGGGAGATGAGCAATTTCCCTAAACTGCCTTCTGCGTTGTCTCAAAAAAACAAGAACGGATTTGCACATGAACAGTTTACTTTCTTCCTCCCCATAGCATTG
>JBCJKH010052690.1:38198-63196 GCA_039877255.1 Loriculus beryllinus | reverse complement strand
GAAGGGCGTTTGAAGGTAGGGGTATGACTCCGCGCTGCGGCGGGCTGCCGGGTCCGATGGCAGCGGCGGTGCGGCTGGCGCCGGGCTGCTGCTCCCTTTTCCCCGCCGTGGCCCCGGGCGTGGCGGGCGAGGGTCCCCTCAGCCTGAGCGTTCGCCGGGTTCGGAGGAGCGGCGCTGGCGGGCCAGGCCGCCCCGTCCCCGAGGCGCGGCGGGAGGAAGGATGTCCTCTGCCGGGACGGCTGCGGGCTGGCGGCGGGCCCGGCTCTGCCAAGTCTGCGGAAGTTTTGCTGCTGAATTGGGTGCCGGCGGCGGCTCCCGCCGGGCGTTCGGCGCTGGTGTGCAGCCGCCGTGCCGGAAGGCATGGGGACAGGTACCGCAGGCTCCCTGTAACCTACAGCACCTTTTGTGGAAAAAGTGACTGAGTACTTCCCATAAGTAGCTTGAAACCCCCGATGAAAATAGCTTGAAGGGAGGCTGCTCGAGTATCGGGGTTTGGAAGAACAGGTACCCTTGGCTAGGCGGGCAGATGCACACACTTTGGCTGGGTATGATGAGTATCTTCCTCTGGCTAATTCAGTGCCATTTTAGATCAGCCTGACAATGGTGAAGTTAATTGTGTCATGGAAAAAGAAACGGTGCTTGGCGTGTTATCATATGGCTTATGCAAACGTTGATAAAAGCGCTTTTGCCAAGAAGCTTTTTTTATGTGTGCATGAATACATGTATGTATGTGTGTGTGTGTGTAAAAATAACACTGTGATAGTTCATAAACCAGTTACAAATTCCAGGCATACAACACAGGTAGATTTTAGTTTGGTAATGAGCTTCAGCAAACGTGTGCTGTAAAGCTAAAGCAGGAACTTTAATTTCAGCCTCTTTCTCAGGCTCAGTCCTTGCAGTGTGGTTGTTATCTTTATTTTGCTCTTGACTAGGTAACTGTTCGGTGGAACAGCACACGGTAGCAGATCTGCCGATGCGCAGAAGGATGTGCTTAGCTGATGGTAGGCTTCTTCAGTGGTGAGTTTTCATTGAATTATCCGAAAGCAGAACCAAACTACTTTTGTTTCTGATACAGAAAAACGCAGTAGATTTTTGTGTGCTTTTACAGAGCCCTCAGAAGATTTATAAACTAATAGTAACATTTGCTGACTGCCAGCACAGAGTTCCCTAAACAGTGTGGGGAGCAAGTAGGAGGCTGTAGAAAAGCAGCAGTTTGGTGAGTTGGACGGTGACTCACTCTGCCTACTGACTGCAACGTGGCTGATCTAAAAAAAATGCTTTTGCACCCCGTGTTTTTATAGTCAAAGGGGTAGTACTTAGGTTGTATAATATGTCATTAGTCATTCTTGGTCTTTGTCTTATGAGTAATGATTTGATCATTATGCGGTCTACATAATCAAAGTAAGTAGTATCTGCCTGTCTTATTTGTATCTGGAAAAGTAAATGTCTCATACTTGACTGTGTTTAGTGTACATCCTGTTTCCTGAAAACTGTGATAAATCCACGTGCAGAAGTTGAGCTCGAATTGAAGGGGCTGCTTGCATAATGCATGAAGCCAGTCAAGTGTGATGATGTCTGCCAGCACTAGGGATAATGTCAAAGAGGACAGCCCTTCTGTGGATCGCTTCTGTTGCCTTCTCCCAAGAACCCATCCGTTTTAAAAGCGTAGTTGTAAAGCCCTTAAGAAACTAGTGTCTTTGTGTTTCCCTCTTTAAACTTTGTGGGAGGAAGGAATAAAAGTATTGCTTACACAAAACAGTAGTCTTGGGAAGGTGACAGTTTAGGCTAAATGAAAACAGAAGTGCCTGTGTGAATAGCCTGTTCAGCACGCATTGGAGTGATGAATCCCTCTTTTTCTTGATGCTATAGTCCAAGTGGTCAGCTTTAGCACAGCTAAAGAGGAGTTTGTCATGTTTGTTTTAGTGTGTATTTTCAACACAGACAGTTGGACTGACTGTTAGGACTTTCATTGAAACTGGAAGTGTATAAACTGAACAGGTGTTGGTGTCGCTCTTTGTAAATTGTAGTATTTTTAAAAACCCACCTCATTATTTTCCAGAGTTGAAAAATCTCTGTAAAACGCAAAGAAGAATATGTTACTTTGAGCTCACTTTTGGTTTGAGGAAAGCCTTGATTTCTTCTAGTTGATTACCCTTTAAATAACTGTTACCTTAGAGTGAAAGAAAGTTTGGAGTTAACTTTTTATTTTCCCTCCCTCCTGTCTGTTTCTGGTCCCCAGGACTGTTTGTCTTGAATGTCTGTTTGCTATTAACTCATGATGGAGAAACTAGTTCAGCAGCTTCCCTGGCCCCTGGCGCAGGCAGTGCTCTGGGAGCTGCAGTCCTGGCAGGTGGGCAGGTCACGGGTGATGGCAACGAAGAGGCTGTAGCATGTGAGCAGGGGGCTGTGCTAAGTGAGAGATGCAACTGGTGTAGTGGAAGGAGTATGTCTTTAATGTGAAAGAGAAGATGGGTGTAGTTGTGGCATTAGCTTGGAAGCAGGATTTTATTGTGTAGACAAGGATATATGAACTTGCTACAGCACTGTCATCTATTACATTTCCAAAGTAGAATTTTCAGTGGCAGTAAACAAAATATCCCTCTCAATTACTGAATCTTAACATGCTTTAGTAGTGGGGCGTTTTTGCCAGGACAATCTCCGAGTGTCCTCATCATATTCATGTGATGTACTCTGGTTGCTAGACAGACTGCCTCCTGGTCAGCTTCCTAGGACTAGATCCTTTTATGAATGATAGCTGGGCCCTGCTTTCTGTGGCTTTGGGATTAAGTAATTCACTCCTAAATTGCGTAGGAAGTTTTGTAGCAGGATCAAGGAAGTTTGTACCAATATCAGGTCAAATTGAAGGCTGTGATGGGTTGCTTGTGTTGTCAATATTTGTTTTCTTAGCTAAATCACTGATTCTGAGAATCATTACGTGCCTTCTGGATTAACGGTCATTTAGTGGAAGAATATAGTATAAACTGATCAAAAATGCATAATTTCAGAGATACAGAATGAAAATTTTAGGACTCCTGCTTCAGTAAGCAAGTGGGCCATAATTACCTTTCTCCTTGAAAGCAGTAATGTCATTACTGCTTTTGTGTTGTACTTTTGCTGCTGCCTTTGTTTAGTCATAACAGTAAGAGGTAAAATCTGAGTTTCAGTGAAGCGATTGGCAGATCTTACTCCTTGCTGCTCATAGGCATCTTTCTGAATCTGTTCCTGTGCTGGTTTATGGGATTAGCTAAAAGAGAGGTTTCAGATGTGTGACCCAGCTGGTGCGGACCTTTTTGGTATGGCTGCGTATTGAAGACATCAGCAATGTGAAACAATAAGCCTAATTATGGGGAGGAATACAACTGGGTTTAGACAGTCCCCAAGATATAAGCCACAGCTTATTGCAGGGTATTTGAGCAGAGGTCTTGGACCTCTGTTAACATGATACTATATTATTATATATTATACTGAACTAGATGATCTTAAGGTCCTTTCCAACCCTAACTATTCTATGATTTTAATATATATCATTAATTGCATTAATGCAATTCATGTTAACATAAATTTAAAGTTTTAGTGTGAGCTACAAAAGTGAATTTCCATAACAGTTTTTTTGCAGGGGGTTGACAGTGTAAGGGAAATGGGCTGGGTTGGTGTAAACTCTTTTACAGGCAGCAGCTCAGAATGAGTGAGCCTGAAGGTTGTGTATGTGAATGAGAAAGTATTTTTAGGTTTAAAGAAATAAAATGAAAAATCAAGAGGCTAGACTTCTGGGTTTTATAATTGTGAACAAAGAGTTGGATAGTCACCTCATTAACTTTAAGATAAATTTCATCCTTTTTCCCTTAGAAGACCCATGTATATTGTAAGAAGGGTCCCTATGCCGGCTTTTTAATACTGATCCAAATTCAAGGTAGTTTTGGGGAAAGTAACAGTGTTACCTCATTATGTTTGTATGAAGGTTATAATAACTCTTGTAAAGAACTGTCTAAAATTAGGGCTTTTGGCAGCATGCAAAGAAAGGAATCTCAAGGCAATAGTTATACGTGCTGAGTAAAGAAAGCTTTGAAGATCACCCTTCTGGCAGGGTACTGTACCACATCAGTGGAGTGCAGCTGAATGCTTTTCAATTTAGAAATCCTCTATTTGGTGATCTTTACTGAAAAAAACCAACCCAAACCCAGCAGACGATAGCATGTGTTTGCTCCTTCTTTGCTGTGTTTGCTATGTGGTTGTACAAACACCTGCAGGCAGGTGGTGTGGGGCAGGAGGGAGGGAGTGAGCCCTGGGGCACTGGGGCTGTGTGTCTTGGTGGCAAGTCAGGCTTGAGCCTAAGGAATGGTAATGTTTAAACGTGGTGAAACAGTCTTGTTTCTGTTTGCCAGTGTGCCTGCCTTTATTTTTTTTCCTGCATGCAATTCTGATTACTTTAGTGAATTGAGGCCATTATTTCCAATATGTTAATAATTTGTCAGCTGCTCTTGCTGCCCGGTTAGGAGTGGGAAGACTTGTTTTGCTTGGTCCCGGTTGTCCCACTGAAGTGTCAGCACAGTTTTAAGGGAGAGCATTTGTACAATTAATTCTAAAGTATTGGGATAGTTTGGAGAACATAGAGAACTGGATGAAAAGCTGAAATGGGTTAACCTAAGGTTGAACAGGAGACATTTAGTGGTTTGACGTGACCTATAGTTGTGGGGGAAGAACATGCAAGTGACTTATAATGGAATTGCCTGAATCTTGCCACAGTGTGTAAAGTATGCCTTTGACTCTTCTCTTTGTGGTATCTTTGAGCTTTTAAAAGAAATGAGGATGTAGTGCCCAAAATGCAACCTGTGGTCTTTATGACTGCATTCTGCTGCAGCAAATAGGGACATTTACCAGGGAAATTACCGCTTTTGTTTTCATAAGTAGTAGTTGCATTCATTAGACTATTCAAAAATAAATTATTTCTGAAAATGCTTGTATGTATGGAAAAATGGTTATAGAATGTTTCAGTTACTGTGTAAAATGTACTTGCTGTTTCTCTTTGTAATCTAGATTGCGTAAGTGTGAAGTAATTGATAAGGTAATATTTGTCTAACATGTAGGAATTACCCCTGTGATTCCTGTAGCAATTAATTTAGAGGGGCCAAATTATTATTTGGTTTTTTAGTAAACTTTATCCAAAACCACAAGGATTTAAGCTTTATAAGTGGCATTGGATGTGTGCTGTATATTCTGGAAAGCCAATAAATACTAGAAGTGCACAAACCATTACCCTTTTTGTGTGAATGGTACCCAGTAATCTCTTATTCTGATGAAATAGCCAGATTTTGGCTTTGAGTAAAAGTTTAGTGGAAAGAATTATTCCAGAATTTAGTGACTAAGGTGCAGGATATGAGTGTTCCTGACTTGTCTTAGCAGCTGTATTGGAGAATTGCCAAGTTTTCTGATATTCCCTTCTTTATTAAGATTCAGTAAGATTTTTCATTGTGTGCCTTATATTCTCAGTAGGTTATATCTAAAACTTTCACAATACTTGTTTATAAATGATGGTTGGTGATTATCATTGGTTTTCCTCCAAGAGTATGAAAAGCCTATGTTGTTTCTGATTAGTTCAGCTTTTATGATCACTTCTTCTTTTGTAGCTAAGCACTGAAGTTGTATACTTAGGGAGATTTAAGTAGCTGGGGGAAGAGGAAGACTTGTGTGTGTGCTGCAATACTGATGTATTTTTCTCTGCTTTTCAGGTTGTCACGGAGTAAAATGGATGGTAGCTTTGATTGTGATTGTGGTGAGCTGGAGCCACCTGATCATTAACAGAAGGCATCTTTTGTAAATCAAGAGCTGCCAGTTTCCTATTTAACTAGACTGTAAACAAAGGAGAGGAAAAGGAGGAAGAAGACAAAAAGTAGTGCTTACCAGCACCATAGAATGACGCTGCTCAGGACCAGTCCAACACTGAATGTATCTGCACTGTGAGGAGGAGGATGTTAATAGAAGCCTATTATGTGCATATTTATTCACATTTTTGTTAAATGTTAACCAGTTTAGCCCAGTAGAGCTGAGTGCATAGTATGTCATTTCATTCCGTTTGAGTTTCTTGTGAGTATTTTCTTTAATGTCTGCAGAAATGCTGCACCTTTCTTGAACTATGAATGCTGCAATCTTTCTATCTTATGCTCGGTTTGAGTTCTAGAGCTTACGGGCTCTAAATTCAAGGGGACACAACAGGCCTGGCTGGCTCATAATGAAATGAGAGTGTCAAGAAACCATCTTGCAGTCAAAGCCAAGTGTTTCTTCTCCCTTTCCATAAGACCTTTCCTTCAGATACCAGTGGAAGTGTCTCCGCGTGTTTACAGAAGCTTAGTAGTTTGAGAAAAGAGAAACGTAAAGAATTTAAACATGGCAGAAAAATTTGAAAGTCTCATGAACATTCATGGATTTGATCTGGGCTCTCGGTATATGGACTTAAAACCACTAGGCTGTGGTGGAAATGGCTTAGTTTTTTCTGCTGTCGATAATGACTGTGACAAAAGAGTGGCTGTCAAGAAAATTGTCCTTACAGATCCCCAGAGTGTTAAACATGCTCTACGTGAGATCAAAATTATTAGAAGACTTGACCACGATAACATTGTCAAAGTATTTGAAATCCTTGGTCCTAGTGGAAGCCAGTTAACAGATGATGTGGGCTCCCTTACAGAATTGAACTGTGTTTACATTGTTCAGGAATACATGGAGACAGATCTGGCTAATCTGCTAGAGCAAGGCCCTTTACTGGAAGATCATGCCAGACTTTTCATGTACCAGCTGCTACGTGGGCTCAAGTATATTCACTCTGCAAATGTTCTGCATAGAGATCTCAAACCAGCTAATCTTTTCATTAATACTGAAGACTTGGTGCTGAAGATTGGTGACTTTGGTCTTGCAAGAATCATGGATCCTCATTATTCCCACAAGGTATGTGAAGAGTAGGAATATTAAAGTGATGCACTCACAATTGTCCCTTCTTAGAGTAGTGTTTTTCTCCCTTTCACAGAGGTAGGTAGTCTATGGAAGGTCTTGTTAGTGGATGGGATGTGTTAGGAATCACGCAGTAGAACTGGAATGCTCACAAAGTAAAGCGGTTCTCTTTCTTATGATGACATGTTTTGTCTCAGACAGGACTACTGCAAGCATAAGATAAAGCTTCTTTTTTTACTGTCTGTGTTCAGAAAAGCAGATTTTTAGCACTGAATACAGGACCCAAGATTAAGAGCAACTTTTAGAGGCATAACTAGCAGAAGCCATAGGCAAGTTTATATGTGATGCATTCATAGTGTGCAAGTGGGGCTACTTCCTGGGATTGGTTTAGAGTTACTGTCTTCCTGGTTTAGCTGTTTCACAGGAGAGTTTGTTATAATCTCTGTGTTTATTTGGCATCTGGGAATAAGAAAGTTTTGCTGCAGTACCTCATTTGCAGTACCTCATAATAAATAGTGTGATATTTCAGCATTGTTGCTGTGCACTTGTAAAGATAGAGCTGTTATATTTTAAAAGGCAGAAATGCAGAACAGGGGGCACATGGTAGGACCTTGAGACCAAAACATCTTA
The DNA here is from genome assembly GCA_039877255.1 of Loriculus beryllinus. NCBI lineage: Eukaryota > Metazoa > Chordata > Aves > Psittaciformes > Psittacidae > Loriculus > Loriculus beryllinus. The sequence continues at coordinate 55,627 of JBCJKH010052690.1, read as the reverse complement.
TAGTAGTGCATTAAAAAAATAAGAACAAGTGATTAAAAACCCCATACCTCTTAAAAAATCCAAGTAACCTCTTATCATTTTTTAATCAATTTAGGGCCATCTTTCTGAAGGATTGGTTACTAAATGGTACAGATCGCCCCGTCTTTTGCTTTCTCCTAACAACTACACTAAAGCCATTGACATGTGGGCTGCAGGTTGCATCTTTGCTGAAATGCTGACTGGGAAAACCCTCTTTGCAGGTGAGTAGAATAAATGTGTGTGTATTGCTACAGGGGGTGGTACTGCATAAGTACCTTCCCCCAGAAAGGTTATTTTTCATGGGTAATATCGCTAGTCACTGACTATCACGATATGCTATATTATCATGCATTTATATAAGCAAACTAAAATCAATGTATTTGTAAAGCAAAAGATGTTTCAATTTTTGTTACTCATACCGGTGTGCATATAAATCACAATTTGACATAGTACTCCTGTATGGAAAGCTGTCTGTAATTAGGTTAAGCTAAATTTATTATATACCTATGAAGTGTTCTAAATACGCGTGTTTTAGTGAACTGGTGTAGCCAGGGCCTATTTGAGGATTATGAATGCCCTGAGCATTATATAAAGATTTTTTTTTTTTAAATACAGTCAACCTAATCACGTCTCACTTTATGTTAAATTACAGAAGAGTGACCCTTTTTTCCCCATTCCCAATTTTTTTTGTCATCTGCAGGTTGGTTTGGCCTGACCTTTGTTTCGGTGGTCTAGGAAGGAGACTTTAAGATTTAAAATTTAGTGTGGCATACCAGGGAAATGTGTAACCTCTTTTTAGATAAAATCAAACTGTCCTTTGCATTGTAGGAGATCACCCCATAGGCTCCACCTGCTGTTAGGCATTCAGTTCATGGGAGGTGAGCTAGTCTAGAGTAAACCCCTGACATGCTTACTTTCTGTGCACCCTGGAGCCTCAACAGTGGCTGCCTTATTCAGGCTTGCTCTTGGATTTGCTTCTCTTGGTCTAAATTACTGGAGTAATACAGAAAAAACCTCTAAGAACTGAGCTCGCATTTCAAAGTTCACATTCCTTTAGATACATGTGGACTAAAACCACATCTCTGCATTAATTTTTGCCTTTATATGTCAAGATAATGAAATTGAGAGCTTTTCCCATTAAGTACTATTAATGAAGTTCTGTCACCTTGGAATCATTATTTTAATTAATTAAAATTAATCATAATGGTTAATCATTAATTGTATAATAGCTGATAGAAATCAGTGACTAATATGCAGAGGCTTTTCTTAACTTGCAGTGAGTTGCTGACTGTTGCAGTGAAGTTCACAGTGTATTAAATGCTCAACTGATAAGAGATTTATTACGTTTCCATTGCATCAAGCAGTTCTGCTAGAAAATAGTGAAACAGAGAAAGTCTGCAGATTTCAGTGCTCAGCATAGATTGATTGCAACTGTTAGCATTTTGACTTTTGGCTTTGAGTAGTGTTGATATTTGCCAAAAGTTTTTATTGGTCCAGTAGCTGTGCAGTGAGCTAGAATTCTGGGAGCTTTCAACTTGCTCTTAGTAACCAAAATTCATTTGGGGTCATGTTTTCTGCAGTGGCTTTGTCTTGGCTTTTCTTTAAGTCATCTGGCAGATGTGTTGGTAGGATGTCCAGTGCAGACTGCTGAAGTGAACTGATAGTGCATAGATTTTTTTTGAGATGGTACAATCTCCATTTATTTTTGTATTTAATGTCACATTCATCAGTTTTACTGATTTCCCAGAGCTGCTTGGTGAAGGAGAGAAACACTGGCATCAAATAATTCTATATAGTTTAATCTGCCAGTTGACTTTCTAGGGTGCTGTGTGCTTCTTGGAGCTGAACAATAAACTGAGGCAGACAAGCTGTATTTCTGGGTGTTCCTGCTACACTGGTACAGCATATAGATGCTATCCGTTATTCAGAATTGACCTGCTATGTGGTTCTTGCAGTTTACTTACAGTTCTTACCCAAGGAAATTTCAGTAGTGCTAAAAGTGTGCTATAATTTCAATCCTAACACAGTATATGAATACAAATAGCTCTGTCCTGTAAGATCTCTTGCTGAGCTAAACCACTAGTTTTATTAATAAGGGACATAAAAGTCAAAGTGAGGTCAAATATTGAATTAATTAGATGGATCAGTTCAAAGAGGAGGATTGCAGTAGTATAGTGTATAACAAAAAGATAGGTTGTTGCTGTAGAGTACTTCATGTTGAAGACATTTTTGCAAAAGCTTAAGGTTGGGTCATTTTATCTGTGTGTAGCAGCGCTGTAATTCTTCATATGCTACCGCATTTTTGAGAGCTCTTCAGATTTATCATTCAAATTTAGAACTCGAGCCTTTCCTCTGTTGTAGGAGATAATAGTCTTTTGCTGAAAATAGCTACTCAGAGCACGGAATTTTGACATGCTTTTCATATACAGGGATCAGGAGTGTTTGAAGTTGAAATGGCAGCTTTTGTTTTCTCTGGGTGCTTAGGTGCGCATGAACTTGAACAGATGCAGTTGATTCTAGAATCAATTCCTGTCGTACATGAGGAGGACCGTCAGGAGCTTCTCAATGTAATTCCAGTTTACATTAGAAACGATATGACTGAGCCACATAAACCTTTAACTCAGTTGCTTCCAGGCATCAGTCCTGAGGGTAAGTAATTAAAAAATACTTCCTGTATTTCTAAATCATAAAATAGTGAATGTGTGTGATTGTTAAAAACAAGTGTCAGTTAGAAGAATCTCTACGTTCTCTGAAGCAGGATTATCTGCTTGCATGATAGCTACTTGGTCATCTTGGGAGTGGAATTGTTAATCTCTGCTGGACCTGTTTGCACTGGAATGGCACTATTTTGAGACACTGGCCTCCTAAATATATGGGAGCACTGGAATGGAGTCAGTATAAGACAACTGTCTTTCATATGTTTTCAGAAGTGTCCCCCAAGCAAACTGACAGCAGTTTCCCGGTAGCTGTAGGTGGATACTGATTCAGCTTGAAGCATTCTGTGACTTAGTACGTTTTCCTGCTTTGAGTTAAATTGTTGATTGTAGGTTTGACCTGTACTCTTCTAGCTTTCCTATGGCTACAGAATGCATATTTGGCAGTAAACTGTGAAGAGCTGATACTCCATAGGTGGCTATTTTCAAGGAAATGCACGCCTTTAGAACAGAGTTCTACCCCTTAATCTTAAATTCTAGATGTCTGAAATGTCATTTTCTCCTATTTACTATAACTTTTTGCTGCAGCACTGGACTTTCTGGAGCAAATTTTGACATTTAGTCCCATGGATCGATTGACAGCAGAAGAAGCTTTGTCCCATCCTTATATGAGCATTTATTCCTTTCCAACGGATGAGCCTATTTCAAGTCATCCTTTTCACATTGAAGATGAAGTTGATGATATTCTGCTGATGGATGAAAGTCACAGCCATATTTATAATTGGGAAAGGTAAATTTATCACTTACTGAATGGTTACGTGCTTGAAGTAATACTGCTTCATAGGCATAACTTCCTTTTCTGCTTGTTTCTTGTCAAGTTGACCTGAGAATAAACTTTTCCCTTATAGGCAGTGCCTTGTCATTGGGTTTATAATTCATGAGAGTGACTTGGCAATGCTGATGCATTCCTGAGATGCACTCGGCAGTCTAGACTCTAAAGCTAATCTCCCCTTTACTTTTTTCCCAAAAAATATTTCTCTAAAGCGATTTTAAGTATGAATATCTTGTCCAATGCTTAGTGCATGTTATACTAAATAGATTGACAATAGTCATTGAAAGTCGGTTTAACACACTTTAAGGAAGAGTTCTGTAGATGGAGTGAGCTGTCATACATAATTCTGGATTTAAATCTGTCGGCTGTGCGTATGAGGATTGCTTTGTGCCAGATTAATTTAAGAGCCTGGAGGATGTACCCAGTGAACTGAGGAAAAAATTTTGTCTGTGTTAAGTTGTCATTATTCTGTGAGAGAATTTCTAAACTTAACTCTCTCTGTCTTAAGAGTGTGAAGACTGGTTCTTAGCTGCTAACACTTAGGAAATTGTTTTACAGATACCATGAAAGTCAGTTTTCAGACCATGACTGGCCTATTCATAATAACTATGAAGCTGATGAAGTTCAGCGTGATCCAAGGGCTCTCTCTGATGTTACTGACGAGGAAGAAGTGCAAGTAGATCCTCGCAAATATTTGGATGGAGATCGTGAAAAGTATCTGGAGGATCCTGCCTTTGACACCCACTTCTCTACTGAGCCTTGCTGGCAGTATTCAGATCACCATGAAAACAAGTATTGTGATCTGGAATGTAGTCACACTTGTAATTACAAAATGAGGTCGTCTTCATACCTAGATAATTTAGTTTGGCGAGACAGTGAAGTTAACCATTACTATGAGCCCAAGCTTATTATAGATCTTTCAAACTGGAAGGAACAGAGCAAAGAAAAGTCTGATAAGAAAGGCAAGTCTAAATGTGAAAAGAATGGGTTGGTGAAAGCTCAGATAGCGCTTGAGGAAGCATCGCAGCAACTTGTTGAAAAAGAAAGGGAGAAGAATCAAGGATTTGACTTTGATTCCTTTATAGCAGAAACCATTCAGCTTAGTTTACAACGCGAGTCTACTGATGTTGATAAATTAAATGACTTGAATAGCTCAGTGTCTCAAATAGAGTTGAAAGGATTAATATCAAAGTCAGTAAGCAGAGAGAAGCAGGAGAAAGGAATGGCTAATTTGGCACAGTTAGAAGCTCTGTATCAAACCTCCTGGGACAGTCAGTTTGTAAGTAGCGGGGAGGAGTGCTTCCTCATAGACCAGTTTTGTTGCGAAGTAAGGAAGGATGAACAAGTTGAAAAAGAAAATACTTACACCAGTTACTTGGACAAATTTTTTAGTAAGAAAGAAGATGCTGAAATGCTAGAACCTGAGCCAGTAGAAGAGGGGAAACTTGGGGAGAAGGAAAGAGAAGAGAGCTTTCTCAGTAACAGTGGAGAGCTCTTCTTCAACAAGCAGCTTGAGGCTATAGGTATTCCTCAGTTTCACAGCCCCGTTGGTTCGCCGCTGAAATCAATACAGGCCACATTAACGCCTTCTGCTATGAAGTCATCTCCCCAGATTCCCCACAAAACGTACAGCAGCATTCTGAAACATCTAAATTAAAACACTCAGCAGACATTTCTTTTATATTCATGAGATGTGTTTGTCTTTTTTTTATTACTAGTGTAAGTAAGTTTTTTACTTGAATCAGAGGTTGTAATTTTGGTATGGATTTCATTAGTTTTCTGTTTACCATTGTTTTTACAATCCAGAATTACTTTCTATACATAAGTTAGTTTTGTTTTTAAACTGGCATGTCGTTTGCACACAAAATTAAAGAATAGAGCAAAATAATGCAAAATGCAGGAGGTAACAAAAAAAAATGCACTAAACCAACTACAGAAACCATTCTCTCAGTAAAACAGTGTCCATGTTTTGCAGAAAAAGAACCTTGCCTTGAAATTTACACAGTGAGACTGTACATAACTGCATGAAAATATCTATTTTTCCCAAAACATTTTTTCATTCATGCGTATTTTAGAGTTTTTCATACTGTACACATTTCTTAGACACATGATACCAGCAGCAACTGAAATGAATGCAGAATTTGGTACGCATGTGTTATCTACCTCAAGGTAACAGCAGTATGTGGCAAAACATTAACCACCCATAGTGCTTCTCATTATGCACTTCTATTTAGCCAGCATTATTGTAGTAGCTATTCTTATTGAAAATCATTCAATATTTATAAATGTTCTGGTATGCATTCTTTATAGTGAAGTGTTAATATACAGCACTTTTATTTATTTTAGCAAATAAGTATATTTCTGTAATTATAGAAAGTCAACTTAATTTTTGAGTTACTTTTCAGATAAAAGTTTCTGTTTAGCACTATGGTTTTATTGCCTACATAGCTGGATATATATTAACATCGGCTTATTCTGAGGCTATCCAATACATTCTTTTTATTTTTATTTCTTAGTTTTCATTTCAATGAAAGCACTCACTGTGTATAGGAATTTGTAATTGGAGGTGCTTGATCTCGACAAAAGAAATTAGGAATTGCTTTATTATCAAATGCTCCTAGAAGTCTTAATTGTGTTCATTTTTTAAGATTTTGTAATGTTAGTTGTGTGCATGGAAATAATTAAGGTACAACATTACTGTAGGTTAAAGTTCTATATGGTGAGACATTTTGTTTTTACTGTATGTTTTTACTGAATGATTCCTGTCCCGCTCCCAACCCCCTCAAAAGCAAGCATGACTAAAATTAGGTTAAATATAGCATGTAGCATCTCAGTCTTCTGAAAATTTGTTTTACCTTCTGATTTTTTGAAATACTGGATGTATCATTGGCTCCCCTGTTTAAAACAAAGAACAAATAAAAACATGGCCAGCAAAAACGACTGGTGTTGCTTTGTGCAATGTAAGATATAGAGCTGCTGCTGTCATGTTGTGTTGTGAAAGGCAGCACTCCCTCTACAAGGAAACATGAGGAATTGTCTTCCCTAGGAGTCTGCCCTAAATGTGCTGCTGCTGAGGGTGCAGTGCCCTAGTGGAAGAAGCCTCCAGAACTTTGTCCCAGCGCACATGGCCTGTATTGAATGTGTAATGGTATGACTATGGGAGTGGGAGTGTGCATAGCATCAAGAACCATTTTTGTTGAAAATACAGTTGACTTGCAGGTGAAAGTGAGCTTTACTGTTATATCAACTTTAAATGTAACGGTGTTAAAGCAGAAAAGCTTCTGTAAGCATCTTCATGTTGCAGGCAACATGGAATAAAAGCATTGATGGAAGTCCTTCAGCCAAGAGCCTGTCAAGCACTTTCACATGGAATGGAACCAGGTAATTCCAATGGGGTTTTCAAAATGTGCAGATCAGGTCTCTGTTGCAGTGAGCCCTAAGATCAGTGCGTATTTCTCTTCCAGTTCCTTCCATCAGAGCTCTTCCTGGGGGAGCTAATTACCTGTGCAATAAAGCTACATCTTTTGGCAAAATGCAGCTTTTTCCATGATGGTATCTTGGTTCCTCCAATTTTTCCATCCCTCCTCCCCTCCTGTCTGGTAAGTAGCACAGATGCAATTTGCATAAAGCAAGGAGCTACTCTTCAACGCGGCAGACAGTGGTCACTTGGGGAGATGGGCCCCAAAATATGTCTATGGATATAGCATGTGAATGCTTAGGTACATCAGTTTGTATGTATGGGGCTGTGGGGGGGGAGGAAATAGCTCATTGCCTTTTCTCCTAGGCAGTGGACTGTGGTTGGTTTTATTGAGATGGAAAACAGTGGGTGGGAAGTGCTTACAAACTGGAAACAAAATTCAGCTTGAAAACACATCTTTGGCAAACGGATCTTTTTTTATTTGTTTAGTTTTTAAGCACACCAGTGACAGAAGCCTGTAATGATAGAAAGGGAACATTTTTAGACCCAAAAAGGGAGATGCCAGCACTGAGCTTAAATCCAGCACAGTGCTTCTCACTGCCTTGGACTTCTACTTGCACTGGGGATGCAATGCTACACAGGCACTGCTGGCTGCTTTGGTGAAAACCTTGCTCTCCTAAATGGGCCCCGCTGTTGGAGGTTTCAGCTGGGCAGTCAGGCTTATTACTTGGAAGTAATTCCCTGTGTGGAGATGATTAAAGAGCAAAAGCGCTTTGTAAGGCAAAGTGAAATCTACCGCTAGAAAGTGAAGATACTGAGTGTGGTGTTGGTTTCTCCCTTGGCAAGGCACAGGAGTCCTGCGCTAGGAGAGCAGTCTGTGGGAAGAAGCAGGCTTTCGTGGAATGCTCCCAGCTGGTGGACGATGGTTTTTGCCCCACAGTCATCAGCTTGTGCCCATCCTAGGCCAGTTACATGTGTAACCCTTTGGCTGTGACCTAGCAAGTGATATGTCATAAAAAACAAATTATGGAAGAAGCTTTAATTGTAAACTAGATAAAGGGGCTGCTGTTCCATGCCAAGGTACTTGCCAAGTAAAATGGAACACCCTTATTTAACAAAAAAGCAATGAGGAATGAGCATACTAACTGTCTTTTCAAAATACCTCTTCTTCTCTCGGTAGTATTTGGTGGAAAGGCAGTATTTTAAAGTATATCCAACAAGAACTTCAGCTAAAAGAAATGATGTTTACCCTTACGGAACAGACCAGGACAGAGCATTTTACATGTGCTCTGCCATCACATGGGATCTAATAATTGCAGCGTGGCACAACGCTGAACAGTTTGTTCTGATCAGGAGTTGTCAGTCATGGTCAGTTAACTTCCTCACAATTGTATTTAATTATAATTAAATGACAGTTGCTATATATAACCTTAGCTATTTATATGAGACTTTGCCCATGCGACTTAGTGGTATGAGTACAGCATGAGTTTCCTCCATGGCCCTGGTCAGCAGGAGAGCCTCGACATGCAGCTGTAGCTCTGCTGCCTACAGCTGATGTTGTATGCCTTGATTTACTTCGTTTTCCTGTCACCTTGCTGTTGCTTTTTCTGTGCTGTAGCAGTTCTTAGAAGCGTGGCTGGTACCACATTTAAAGCCTTGTGAAGTTCTCACTTCGGTCTGGCTTGTTGCCTGGAGGTGTTAGTTTACAAACAGGTTTTTAATACCTTTTTTTGTAGAGGGGAGGCTTCTTCCTTGAGAGTTTTTCTTCCATATGGAACTGATGTTATTCTGGGGCTATTTTTGCTGTCTTTTTCTGTCCCCTTCTAAACTCTGCAATAGTCAGAGATAACAAGTTTTTCCATGTGTGGACTTTCACTCCCTATTCTACAGGCACATATACTATAAACCACAGAGAACTGTACTCGGGGTCCTGAGGAATTCAGTGGCATGCTGTGGTGCATGTTATTCTGGGTATCAATAGAGGGGAAAAGCATCCTTGAACTAAATCTGCTCTCGCAAGACATCTTTATTTATACTCATGTTGCTTTTCTGTTGCTGAGGTTTGGAAGTGCTTGTCAAGCCTTCACTTAGGGTTTATATGTAATTAAGCAGTAAACTGTCCTTGTTCCTCCAAAGATGCAGTTCTGAGCAAAGCAACCCTGAACCAATTTGCTCCTTATTCTTTGAGTTACCTCAATTCTTACAAAATCCTGCAAATTCCTGTTTGTTGTTCTGCCAGAGTTTGCGTCAGTGAGCGGAACAACCTGGGAAGTAATGCTGCAGGGTATTTAGCAACAAGCAAATAATCCAGATCACCACAGCACTCTTGGGCTTCCATTCCCGTGTCTATATTTAAAGTGGTTATCTGCTTACTCCAAGTGCTATTTGAGAACTCCTTAAAATATTGACTGTTGAAAAGTTCAATAACTTCTTTTGACTGAGAATTAACATCACTGATAAGGTGATTTGCATGCACTATGTGCAAGGGGAGCTCTGCCCCAGGAGCCCATGTGGACGTGGTGATAGCCACGTATGGCCGCGCTCTGCAAATAGCTGTCTCAATAGCTGGCAACAGGCACATAACATCATTGGCTTTCCTCTGGAATTTGTCTATTGCATCCTGACTGCAAAGCAGCCCTTCTATAGAGAGCTCTGATAATAAAATTCCTCTTGTAATCTGTGTGCTGGTCTACTGCAGCCAAAATCACTTTCAACCTTTATGTCACCCGGCCTGGCTGTTATGTGTGGTATGAAATACAGAAGTCTGCTTTTTGCAGTTGGATGTGGGACAGGGAACTTATGACTTGTTTGGCTTCAGAGCCAGTGATACTATTGCCTTTGACAACCCATTCACCTCCCCAGCTTTGGTTCCCTTGCTGATAGAGTAAAGGTGCTGGGCTGTGATTACCTGCAGGACTGCAGCAGTGCAGCAAGGCTCCCACTCTGGCTCTTGCATGATTTATTGTAACTTCTGGTTTAGACTTCTCTACTTACTATAGGCTTATAGTAACCATTCATAGACTGTAGTCCAAGGCGTGCGGTGATCCCCTGCCTGCTTGGTTAAAGGTTGCTGGCCACTTTCAGAACAGATGTGATATAGGCTTTCCTTTGTACCTGGTTTGTTCCTCAAGCCATACCCAAGGCTCTGGTGCTGTGCAGCATGGAAGCTTTTTTGCCATCCCAATCCCACCATGGCTGGTGCAGGGTCGGTATAAACCCAGTCTTTTTCCCATGCCACCATCCCCACAGCATCTTTCCCAAGGTGTACCTGTACTGCAGGTGTAGCCAGGGCAGAGTTTCTGCTTTACCAAATGGTTGATCCTTAGACACACTTTTACTTTGCAGCTCAGGCTCCAGGAACTGATGCTCCAGACCCAGACTCTGTCAATAAAAGGACATTGTCTTGTTCTTCCGAGTGCTGTTCAGACTGGATTAGAACTTAAATCTTCAGTGCTAGGGGCTGTAGAAGAACAGTGTTTCCATTTAACATCTGTTGTGAATTTTATCGGTTTTAATCATTTAAAGCCATAGACCTGAATAACTGAATGACAGATTTATTGTGACTTCTGTGTTTGGATATAGATTTAAACAGTGCAGCTCTTTAAAAAGCTGGATAGCTAGCAGAGACGTTTTTAAAGTCTGTGATTAAGACAGTAGATAGGTTTGTGTTTTCTTTTGTTATGTCTGCTTCAGATTTTTTTCTGCTAATGCTACAGTCTCTTAGTGAATTTGATGTTGACACACACTGAAAGGTTGGATTACTTCCGTGTAATACATTCTTTTGCACCCTTATGCATGATATTTCACTGATTTTTCCACCATTTTGTTTTTCTTGCTTTATGCAGAGAGACTCTCCATTGTTTGAGTCTCTCAGTTTTGTACACCTAGCCCTGTGAAGCAGCAAGGTGCAGGTCTATGCAGCTGTTAGAGTGCAGAGTGGACAGGAGTGTTCTCTGTGTTGCCGGCCCTTATTTCTATCGGCCTTGCTAACCACATCACCTAACATGCAGAATCGATTTCCAGCAAGACAAGATACAAAACCTCACCGTGACTGGCTTAGGGACCTGTACAGGGCAAGGAGAGCCATCATCCAGGACAGAGGAAATCCAGGAGTGAAGCAAACCCTAAAGTCCAAAGTAGGGCTGTGGCAACTGGGCAGCCACCGAGCAGCTCACACTTTGCAGCTGCCAAAAACTCACTGCTAGCATTCATGTATGGCTCCTGGATAGCTGATCAGTACCTTGCATCACTTCTCTTGTCCCAGTAAAAGCAAACTATGTCAGCAGCAAAGCAGGTCTTCTGGTTCTTCAGTTGCCATAGAGCAAAATATGGAAGCACAGAGCTGCTTGAGCCATTTAGTGGTTGAGTGAACACAGAATGGCTTGATGTGCAGCAGGCATTTGGACATGGTAGGGGTTTGGGGCCAGCAGCAGGTACCAGTGCCAGCATGGAGAGGAGCCAGGAGTGACCAGGGCAGAGTCCGGCTCATCCCCAAGAATGCTGGTGTGGCCCGGGGAGGAGATTTCCGCCCTGCCTGCCAGGAATCACTCTGTGTTGGCACGGGCAGGAGGAAAAACACGGTGGGAAACAGGGAGATTAAAATAACCCCAGTGAAAACAGGATGTTGGAAAGCTGGTCACGGAGTGGGCTGCAGTGCTGGCTGGGCCGAGGGTGCTGGGAGGCTCTCATGGGAGCTGTCCGGGGGAGAACACCCGGTTCCCACGTGCCTATAGGACCCGTCAATGCCCTGAGGCAGAGGCAGCGTGGCTCCGCTGGCAGCAGGCTGTTGTTTTGTGTTCCCAAAATATGAGTGATTACGGCTATTTCCACCAATGTGTTTGCTCACCTTCTCTCAACACCTGCCTTCTCCCTTCTCACCGGATGAAGGTCATAAACCATTCCCTGCAGCACATCAGCCTGGCATCGCATTTATTTAATTGATATGACCTCGCAAGTGCTGCCAAGCAGCAAGAGGCAGCTCTATTTCACAGCTCGGCTGTCACCAGGGAGCTGTATTTCTCTCCTGCTCTCGGAGCTGTGATCCATGGCTCCTTTCCAGCCGCAGACAAAGTAAAAACCAAACAGTGTTTTTCTCTTGCTAACTGTCTCTTCCTTTCAGGGGCTGACAGCAGCAGTTACGGGTGCAGATTTATGGCAGGGCTGCCAGGTCCCTGCAGACAAGGAGCTGGATCCCAGTGCCAATAGCTGGTTTGTGACCATCAGAGGTTTTGCTGCTGATGGGTGCTTGGCAGCTCATCGAAACCCTCACACACCCATCACTGGGGCATTTCTGCTCCTCTGCAAGCAGGGAAAGGTTGGCGGCCAGAGGCTGGTTTCAGCCTGAGAGAATGTGGTGGGCTCATGAGAGGTCTTTACATTACAAAGTCCCATTCTCCAACACGTGTAGGCCGTGCTCAGAAGCAAGCACAAACTCAGCCCTAACTCCATAATGTATGAGTTCACTGAGACATTAGAAAAATGTGTAATAAAATCTCTGAGGCTAAACCAAACTGGTTTATTCCTTAAGATACAATAAAATACTGCTATCCACTTCTTAACCTTCCACTGTCAAATTGAGTCTGCCATGTACATTGCAAGTCATGGGTGTTTGTCAGTGCAGAATCGAATGCTAAACGGTCCCTGGGTGAGGACCATATCATCAGCTTCAATCAGCTGGGCTGGTTAACACAGAGCAATTCTCCTTGGTCATCTGGTGGTCTCCCAGTTAGGATTGCAGCTTGACAGGCATCACTGTAGTGCTCTGCAGCCTTTCAACAGAGGAAGGAAAGCTCAGTAAGTGGCAGGCTTCCCGGCTCTGCCCAGCACCATGTGGGTCCTGTGGCTGTGCACCTGGGCTCCACTGGCTTTCCCTGGTGTACCTGCAGGTTACTTTCCTCATCCAGATGATCTTGGTCCTGAGGATGCCAGCCTGATTAGTGTTCCCTGTTGCCTCGGTTTCAATTCTTCCATGCTCAGTGACACAGATTGGCTCTCCAGGTCCATAAAACTCATCCATGAACATCACAGATGCTCACTACATCGCTTGACTTATGGCAGGTGAGAAATAACAGAAGATGATGGAGTGCTTAAAGTGAAATAATTAGCTGGAATTAGTGGCCTGCCAGGCCCAGGAGCTCAGGGGAATGCCCAGCTCCTTTAACAGTCAGCCCCAGTACAATGTTTATCCAAGCACAGATTGAAAAGGCACCTTTTTAAGCTGAAATTCTTCACTATCGCAGGTTTTGACATGAATTTTGTCACCTGTTGGTGGTGTCACAGGAGAGCTGGCTTCAATCCTGGGGAGCCAGAGCTGGGGAGCCCCGTGCATGCCAGAGGGGGGTCAGTTTCCTGTTCATGTTGGTTTCAAATGTTTGCAGGTAGAAATCTCTGTAGGCACCACTTTAATCCAATTTACAGTGTCTGCCTCAAGTGAAGTATGAGAAGACTTTGCTTCAGCTATTGGAGCAGGGATGTGGGGAGCTGGGCATGCAGGCAGGGCACTGCCCCTGTCCCCTGGGAGCACGGTGCTGGGCTTGGGAAAGCTCCTGCTGGCCAGCACAGGCACCCTGTGAGGACAGTGGCAGCAGGTCATCGGCCCAGCACACCCGTCTTTCCCTGCCTTCTCCTTAAAATACTCATGAAGCTGCTGTAAAAAACAAGTCAGAGACTCCACTGCTCATGCCTTTGGGTAGTTTTCCATGAGGGCATTTACGTCCGGGTGTCAGGGACACCATGTCAGTGCCGCACACCACCCCACTCCATTGCAGAGCCCACAGAAACAAGGGAATGAGATTGTTTTCTACCAGTTTAAGCCACCCTCGCTTCCTGGTGAGGGAAGGAAAGCCTCAGAAGGCTTTGCAGCATGCTCAGGTGTTAACTGCTTTCCTCCTAGGAAATTTATATCTTGTCTTTTCCGCTTTACAGCAGGGAAAATGGAAGGTGCCAGAGGAGGGTGCTGGCTGGGGTGGAAACACCTGGGCTCTACCAGGTGCTGGAGTCTGAGTCACCGTGCAAAGAAGCCTTAAGGTAAGGAAAAAGTCATTTAGAGCTTCAGCTCTTACTTTGTCCCTGAAATCTATGCAATGTCATGGCCATTTATAGAAACTAATGAACCACGTCATCTGAATATGGAGCAGTTGCAGGGAGAATTGCAGCAGTGATAGTGATTGAAGACAGCACTCAGATGAGAGCTCAGTGCTGCTCCTTTGGGAGGGCAAAGTGTGCCGGGGAGCAGCGCCCTATGGCAGAGGTAGCATTCATGGCCTGGGCCAGCGAAGAGGTCTCAGGGATGGCATCACCACTGTGAGGTGGGATCTTCCACTTCTCTCTTTTTGGAGTTTCTAGCAGTGGGAAGCTGAGGTGGGACCAGCATCCAGCCACTGCTGAAGGACTTGTTTGCCATTGCAGTGCTGGAGCCCACCCCACGTTGCTGGCAGTGGCCACCACAGCACCTCTGTGCAGGCAGAGACTGCCTTCCCCCGAGAGCCCTGCTGCAAAACCGTGATGAAGCTGTACCATACAGAGCCCAACAGCACAGTGCAGGGCAGGCTTATCACAACCCATAGCAGTTTGCTCTGCCATGTGACAGGAAACAAACCTTTTCATAGCCACAGCAGAGCTGGCCAGAGGTGGCCATGCATCCAGTGATTCAGCTGCCTCCAGTACAGTTGTACATGTATTTTATGGCCATCGTCACCATCCTTCCTGCTTTTCCCTCAGAGGTGGGCTTGGGGAATCATTAATTCTCTAGAAAACACTATTGCACAAATGCCAGCATAAGTCATTTTATATTGCTAAATAGTCGGTTCCAGTTAATGGGGTTTTCAATTTCTGAGAACACGCCGCAGTCGCTTGGGTGATGTCAGTGGTGTTCCTGCCTGCTATTGCAGCCCGGATGTCGGGATGCTGGCCAGGCAGTGTGAGCTGCTGCCTCTGCTATGTTGGCAACACATCCAGAGCATTACCAATGAACATTTCTATATATGAAGGCAGCACTGAGGAAGAGGGAAACTTCCCCCAGGTACAGTATTCTGCTATTGTCAGGGCAGTGTAGAGTAAAAGCAAAACGGATTTCAAGACTCCTTTTGGCTGCCTATCGAGTCTCTGATTATGAAACGCAGCCTGAATGCACCATGCCTGAACCAACCCCTCCCCCTGCCCAAACCTTAAGCCAAAGGACTTAAATGAGCTCTTATGTAACACGGTTTTAGTGTTTCCAGTAGAAATAGGTGTTCTAAATATAAGTGATTTGCAGATAAAATAGGCTTATATAAAATGCTTTTCCATTTATATAACCCTTTGTTGGCCTTTGCACCCGACAGCTCCACCAGCCACCAGCCCACCGGTGGGGGCAGTGGTGCCCTGCTCAGATGGATGTCTGCCCGGCCATGGCTGTAGGACTGTGCTGGCCTTTGCAGCCACAGACCAATCCCCATCCCATCCCCAGCCTGCCAACCAGTGCCTCTCCAGGGAGACAGTGCCTTCTGAAGGGACATTATTTGGTTGTGTTTGACTCCCTTCCTTCTCCTCGCTCACAGCAGCAATAACAGGATATTCTCATGGTATTCCCGTTGGTGTCAGCTCCTCTGAGGACACCCCCGTTTTCCAGCAGCAGTGCTGTGATAGTGGTGATTATCCAGTCTCAGTGGCTGGATGCTGCAGATACAGGCCCTTGGGGTCAACCTCTTTGGTCCTTTAAGCAAAGAAGGAATTGTTGTTTTGAATAATAAGTTGTTTTGAATATTGAGAGCTGGAATTCTTCATCCCAATGTGCACACAGGGATTGTGTGTCTATATATAGGTTTGCATGTGTATATTTATATATACACATGGCATAGTACAAGAGCTGACTGCCTCAGGGTTTGCAGCATGGCCTCAGGCTGTGGGCTCTTGCATGCACAGGGACAGCTTGCCTTCCCAGTAAGGCCATCTGAAATGCCATCAGAGGGTAAGACCTTGTTTGCAATGCCTCTTCTCTATAGCCAGCTTCATCAAAACTGTGGCTGATCAAAGCTGCTGTGCTCCTCACCCAGCTCAGGAGCCGTAACTGCAGCAACTAATAGAGGTAGTGACAATTAGCTTAGAAATAGTGTCTTGTGAGCAGAAAACAATGGTTGCTATGTTACAACCTTTATGTATGGAAAGATAGTCAAATCCTGCACAACAGTCTTCGGTGCATCACACCAGCCATTCGATCTTAGAGGAAGGACCGATTACCAAGTATTTTTAGCTACTGACACGTACAACGCATGCGTAAAGTTATACATAAATATATAGAGGTATGAATAGATATGCAAATTGTGTTTATACAAACACATATATTTTCATACATATGAGAAACACGAACACATTTTTCAGCTACAGTGTATTTTTACAACAGAAGAGATTTATATCTCTTCGCCATTAACGTTTCCATTCAAATAATGCCTTATTTTATGCCCATACCAGAGAAGCAATTTTGACAATGTGGGAAGATGCTTTTTATCGAGAAGCCAGAACTGTCAGCAGCTTCTATTATTTCTGGTGGGACTGTCAGTTCTCCAAGTAACATGACTTCATTTTTAATCCAGGTCTGTTGGAAGACACTTGATCGGTCCTGCTTTTGTCAGTCATAGAAGGCAAACTTGCCATAAAGAAACAGTATGTGTGACCTTTGGAAATGACTTGCCTTTTCTGTCTTGGTTCTCACTCTGTTTTTCATGAAAGCCTGTTTCTGCTGTGCATTACAGGCAAGATGAGACATTCATCTTTGTCTCTCCTGCCCTTGCTTTGTTGGGGGAGTCACTGCCTGCAGGCGTGCAGAGAACACTAGGTCAAGCACCACTTGGGTGTCTTCTAGAGCTGGACCTGCAGTTATTCATCAGTCACTTCCATTTTGGAAATCAATAGGCATGTGTAGTACAAGTGCTTCTGACCCCTGAGAGTTTATCCAATAAAGTCATGCACAGATAGAAAGAAAAAGCAAAAACCAAAACAAAAGATAAACCTACAAAGTGGCCACAGAGTGTTTGATGCCTCCCAGCACTGAGAGCAGCCCTGCCACAGAGGCTGCTCTTGAGCCTCAGATGTAGCTTCAAGTGCTGCAATGTTGCTGGGGTGCAGCAGCTTTTTATATTTAAATTAATGGCTATCATAAGTACATGGAAGGCTTTTGAGAGCTTGAATGGGAGGTGTCTATATAGGATATGGCTGTGTGAAGACGGGAATAGAAACAACCACAACCCTTCTGCCAAAAGTGATGGGGCTGAATAAGGATAAAACCAACCACAGATGCACAGAGGACTGCAGACCACTTACATCCCCCGAGGCTCCTTAGGGGTGGTTTGATCTCAACAACAAAGATAGTTTTATAACATATATAACATTATATACACATATATAAACAATATATAACATTATATGCAACTATGTATAACCTTGCTATATATGTATGTATAAGTATTATATATGTATAACATACACATATATGTATGTAGACATGCTATATAACTATATACACATATATATG